>JANHFX010012629.1:23599-34729 GCA_027560015.1 Chloroceryle amazona | reverse complement strand
GCCCTACTGCCAGCCGCGCGGATGCGGCGCTCGCCAGGAAAGCCAGGCGCGGGAGGGCTGCCCTGCCGCAAGGCCGAACCATCGCCGCCTCCGGGAGGGCCGGGAGCCAGGCGCCGCCCGACGGAGCGGGGCGCCCTACAGCTCCAAAGCCGCCGCCCGGGGAACAAAGCACGGCCAGGCCGCAGGGCCTGAGCTGCACCCGCGGCCGCCGGGACACCCATCCGCAAGGCTGGGGTGACAAGAGACCCCGGACGCGGCTTACTCACCCAGCTGCAAGGCTCCGGGTGCCCGGGCTAGGAGGACGCCGGCGGCAGGGAGGGCGGACGCAGGGCGGAGCCTGGACCCGCTCGCTCCGGCCCGTCTGCGGTGGCCGTCCTTAGCCGCCTCGTACTGCCTTGCTGGCCCGGAGACAGCACCCGCGGACGGGGGCGGCTCCCACCCCTCCCCCGTCGGCAAGGAACAGCGAGCACCGAACCGAGCCCAGCTCCGCTCTGCTACTCTCGCCGCAGCCGTCCCCAGCCTGCGGAGCCGGGAGCCGCGGTACCGCCCCTCTCGCCGAGCCGCCGCGGCAGCTGTGTGGGACACGGCCGGGCAGAGAGACGGCAACACGAGGCCCCACCCGCCAGGGACAAAGTGCCGCTGCTGCCCCGCTAGGGGGTGCCGAGAGCCGCAGGCCTCGGCCCCGCCCGGCCTGGCCCTGCTCTGCCCGTACCCCCTTTCCCGCCGCTCCGGTCTCTACCCGTAACTGAGGGGCCATTGTAAATACCCAGCGTAAGACAGGCTGCAGTCTGATCAGCTACATCACTAGCAGTCTTGGTATGACAACAGGAGTCGTGTTTTACTGTATGTGCGTGAGTTGAATGCAAGTCAGATTGATAACATATAGAAAGTGGTCGTTGGTAGTGCCTCAGGCAGATACTGGCTTCTACCTGCAACCCTTTGCCATCAGTGTTTCGGTAACCACAATGCTAACACATACTGGTGTTTCCCCCAGATTGCATCTGTCCAGGCTCCCGTACAACCGTCCTGAAACTGTCACACCAAAGCTAAAATAATGCAAGCAAAAATGTAGGAAGAAATGCTGTGAAGAGAGCCAGCCATGACACTTACCTTCCTCTCAGTCTGTCCAAGGTCAAGTTACTGTCAAGTCTGACATTGCCTGCTGCACACGTTTTTAGGCTACAGAATGGCTTAAAGTTGGCTTCTGCAAACTATCTTAACAGTAATTTTGCTGTTGCTATTTACAGAGCAACTGATTATCATTTGCTATATCTCATTACAAATATGAAAACCATCTCAAATAGACTGCAACTGCTTGGTTTCTTCCCTCAAAACAGTTTGCAAAGCCACTGCTGGTTGCCCCTTTTCCTAGGGGCTGCCAGTCAACATCTGTTGTAGTAATCACACTCAGCATCAGCACTGGAGCATGGCTGCAGCGCTGACCTCATCCCTGGCCTCTGCTCACTCAGAACACTGTCCCTTTCCCAGCAAAACAACCCATTAGACATGCAAGAGCTAAAGAATTATTATTAATATTTTCAGAAGAGCCCTATCAGCCAAGGCCTGTCAGCACTGAGAACATACCTTCTCTGTAGGGTCTTTCTTTCCTGGAAGATTACTTACAACAGCAGCAGCAAAAGAAGAGGAAGAGAAAAAAAAATCTTTCCTTACAATCTGTAGAGATGAGAGGTAAGTGATCTTCATCAGCTTGCCACCGTGATTGCTGTAGAAAAACATATATATTTCCTATTTTATTACAAGACAAAAATGTTAATATTTGAAATGTGTGCACTAATGGTTTAAGAATGCACCAGATATAAATTTGTGGTTGCTCTTCTACATTTATGCTTATTTGTTGCATACTTGGGGTCAGAAGGTAAGGACAATAGAAAGAAGCTTTCATTATTCATCAACATTTACTTTAGATCCCACAGGGTCTATCTTAGTAATCTCTGACTGTAGAACACACAGTATTGCAGAACCCTTGATGAGTGATCTGATGTTCAGCAGATGTCCGGCACAAGTGAAAACTCAGTGGAAATCACTGACATACATATCTTTAAAAGGAACAAAACTAAAATCAACAAAGGGAAAACTACAGCTGAGTGCCATAGTGAGTTTTTGTTATTTCACACTTCTAACAGCCTCCAAAGTGCAGGCAATACATTCTGTGTACCATTCCTGTCACATAACCTAGACAATAAATGAAATTACATATATTTATGAAAAGATTGTGCACTTCTGTTGCTTTTGGTTTGGCTTGTGTATCTCAAACTTTTCAGTACACATTAACTAATTCTAATAAAATTCTCACAGTTACTGCTGAGAAAAGAGAATTTTAGGCCAAATGTACATAAATGAAAACCAAACTGCTCCATTTTCCTGGTCACAGCTGGAATCTCAATGACTGAAAGAGGCTTATCCTGCAGCAAGGAGGGACAGAATTCTTGCAGCAGCTCTCAGTTGTCCAAGACAGAGCAACCTGAAAGTCACTCTCTTTTGTACTCTTGCTGGAGCTGTACTACTTTGAGTATCAAGATGCTGTAACAGCTTTTCTGACTTTCTTTTCCTGTGTATACTCTGCTGATTTGCCAGGACAGAATCTGAGACGATTAATTTTCTTTTAGGTCATTGCAGCAGTTCAGAGTTGTTGTTAATTGCCGTTGCCATGCAGACTGCCAGTAGAAAGAAATTACAGTACATTTTTGTATCAAGGATCCATTTGATTAAAACAGGCCTTAATGTATGCTATTTTTCTCCAGCAGCCATGCCGGATTTACTCAAATATGAATAAAAGTAAAGAGGCTGAAAACATCCTGAGCTTTGGGTGCTGTGCTGCATGCCAGCACAACAGAGCCTTTGTTACAGGCAGAGCAGTGCTCTCACAATAGTTACTACTTCCAGCTTCAGTTGCTGCCCTTCCAGAAAAATCATCCGTCAAAGAAAAACAAACCAAACCTCCCCACCCTTGTGGTGAATACCAGCTCATCACTGACACTGGTCCCAGGTGCCACTAGTGGCCATCTTGTGCAGCACCCCAGGGGCCCACTACCACCCTCTCTCTTGCTCCACTTGGCACTGGGTGCAGGGAGATGCTGCTGGGCACGGACTTGCACCAGGCAGGCTGGAGACTCTCCACCTGGAGTGACTTACTCTGCCTTCTTGCTTGTTCCTCACTTCCACACCTCCATGCAACAGAGAGAGTTGTTTTTATCTGTAGCACAAAAATGAATGTGAGTGGTTAAATTAGTGTAAACTGGGACTATCCAGTGTAAGTCACTGGAGATGTATCTTGCAGACCTCTGCAAGTCATAAATGGTATATACAGTAAATAAGCAAATAATTACATTCAGTGGGATTAATGTAGGCTGGCAGTTGTGAATTGTAAATAAAAACTGGATAATGTTTTGTATGTGGAGCTTTGTGATCATAACAAGATGGTATCGTTGTATTCATGGGTAAGCAGGAGAGACAACTATCTACTGCTATAAAGCCTTATGTATTTGTCATGCAGCCAGATTCATGTTGGCAAAGCAATGGGAAAAGTCCCCTCTATGTTGATAAACATTATCAGAAGGTTTGGAAAGTAGAAGTGACAGAAAAATAGAAGCATTCAGAGCACATCCAAAATATCAAGGAATAAACGAAAGATCTGCTGCAGCACTCAGTGTGTGAACTGCCATTCACTGGCTTCTGAAGGTAGACATACTCGCCTGCTATTAGCATAAAAATGTGAAAAGTCCTTTTAAACACAAATACTAGTTTAAAATCCTGAACTGAGGAGTGATTGTTTCTTCTGTAACAATTAGAAACAAAGACTTAAATTGTGCTCTTAATAGAATCTGAAACTTGAGTCCCAGATAGGCCAAACCTGTGAGACTGCATTTCCTGATCAGCAGAAGCTGAAAGCCTGTCAGTCTGCATAGGCAGGGCCTAGCAGGTTTTGAAGGATTTATATTATATTCATACTTAACGAAGGGTCTATAAAACAATCTTTTAAATAGATTTCTCACGTTGGTGATAATTTTGATGTTCAGTTAAAATATAAAAAAAACCAACAAACAAACAAAACAAAAAGAAACCACAAAATCAGACAGAAAGTCTTTGGTTTATCCTTGTTTTGTAAAGGTCTTTGCGTGAGTGGCATGTCTGTAATGAGAGACAGCAGTGGGAATCTTTGCAAGTTTCTGAATAAACTTGGGGGTCTTGTGTCTTTTCCATAGCGCTCAGGTGGAAACAACGAAGCATACCCTGATCTCATCACATCCTTCCAAGTACTAAGTGCTGTTGGATTTTTATGTCCTGCAGCAAACTCTGCAGTGACTTTTATTACTTTGTCTAATTACTTTTTATTTTCTATAAAATACAATCTTCATAACTTGTCCCTTCCTTCCTACTTCGGAAATGAGGGCTTTCTTGTTAAAAATAAAATAGAAGCCTAAAGGCTGCATTACCTGAGAAAATTTTAATGGAAAGCAAAGCTATCTACGGTCAGTATGTTGCTGCCCAGGTTTCTTAAACACTAACATGGTTGCCCCACAAATTTATTTCATCTTGTGAAGGAGAAATGGTTTGTGGCAGCCTCCCTAATACAGGGGACATGCCTTCCGTTGTAGACAGAAATCTGTCCACGGGGTCTGGCCTGAGTCTCCTGTGCAGTAGCCAGGGTATGGATCTTGACCCCATCTCTGTAGAAGGTAGCTTCAGCAGAAGGTACAAGACAGGAGAATGGAGGTGGGCATGTCTCAGGTCACATTCATGGCTGCAAGGGAGAGAGATGAGAACCAATTTACCTGTCATGTTAGGTGCTTGTGCCATATCACTGAGCAGGTTTGATGGGATGTCTAAAACATACTTGGTCGCCTGATGGCTCAGTCTCATCAAGGATTACTGCTATGGTGCTTGCTAAAGAAACAGAATCACTGTACTTCCCATACTAGTTATCACATGAGGCATAGCAGCTCTGAAAAAAACATGACCCTGAAATGCTAACTATAGAAGTAACAGAGAGTGTGCTGATAGTGACATTTTGAAGGACTCCTGTACAAAGCACCTAATGTTCTGCTGGAACCATGTTTCCAGCTCCATGCTGTGTTGTTCTGCTTGCACCAGAAGAAAAAAGAACAGGGATTTTTCTAAGGAACCTTGATTACTTACGGTTACCTTGCAGTTTGCTCACTCTTTGGCCTTGGGGTTTATTAGCATTAGCCTGTAGAAGAACCTACTTTTGGTACCACCACCATTTTTGCTTACGTTAGATTAGCATCTAATTTTCAGCTTCAGAATGAATTATTAGCAAAATATCAACAGCATAAAGGAGGTTAGATGGTAATGTATTTCAGAGATCAAGAAATGGGTGTCCTGTACTGTAGCTGCTACTTCGTGCAGTCTTAGGAAAGGGGAAGACAAAAATGGCTTTACACTTTTTGTGTGCACCCCCCTTACTGGGTGATTCTGGATTCTAACACAGTTCTGACCAGGAGATGTTAATGAGCATGTTCTTGAGATGTTAATGAGCATGTTCTTGAGAAAAATACTTCTGTAGTTTTCTTGGGGTCAGAAGGAGGATCATTTGGAAAGAGAATAAATTGAAAGGAGTTTCCCAATACATTTTTTTCTGTATGTGTAAATAGCAAATCTTTCTATGTTAACAAGGACCGGTCAGTTACAGATTTTAAATACATTCCTCTGTGTATGTTCCTCTTCATAGGGCTACTATTTCTAACTTTACAAACAGCAACAGTGAATTCAAAGAGGATAAGAAATATGAGCTGTTTTTAGAAGCAATAAGCCAGAGCTCTTCACTCTCAGAGAAAAGCCATTTTTAGGAGTAAGTTGCTGATCTGGTTAAAATTCATCACTTTGTCTGTTAGTCTATGGATGTCCTTAAAGCTTCCTGGCTTTCTAGATTACTCTGTCTATTAAGCATTTAGGAGCTTTAAATGGTAACCTTTGGTGTAGAAGAGTGCTTATTTCATATAGATTTGGTGTTACTTGGTGCTCAGTTACTGAGTATTCAGTGTTCAACCTACATATCAGATATCCCTTTCAAGAAATAATGTCATGGCTAAAACCCCCTACTATTCTACCAAAGAAAGGAATTACATCTCTAATGATAATTAAAAAGTAAAACATTTTGGAATGTGTGGAGGTAATTTCTCATTGCTTTATCAAAACTGTTGTGTACAAACTTAAATGCATTTTGAAAAAGCATTCTCAAGTATAACTATTTGTGTTTATCCTTAACTTATTTCTGAAATCTTAGTCAGAATAGCCAGGATTTTCAAACATTCAAAAACCCTAGAAGCCTAATCATGGGACATGTTTCTAATTCACAGAGGTGTTTTAAAATCCCACTCATTTGTCCTTGTTTTGTTGTTGTTTTGCATAGTTCACAATTAGTTTGAAAACCTCTTCTTAGCTCACTTTTCTGCACACATACTGCAGAAGTCATGGGCAAACTGCAATTTTTATCTTATTCACAGTAGTCACACATATGACAAATAAGTTGTTAAAGTCAATTAGGCAAATTTAAGAATAAGTTACTATTTAAATGGAATATGAATAATACTGTCCAATCCAAAGTGCTAATTATTTTTTAGTCTGAGAGTAGGCTTTTTGAGCTTTTCATCCTTACAGTACTTGGTGTTATACAACAACTGAAATTTGTATGGAACTGTTGAGTACTAAATTAGGTACTTGGCACATTGTCTTCTAGTACATGAACATAATTTCAGAACAGCTCATACTGAGAGATAGGAAAGATAGCACAGAAATAAATGAAATCACACAACAATTTTTACTTAATAAGGTAATACTCAAAAACTTTCATAAAACCAAATATTGATGAAGAATGTTATGCACTGAGTTACTGTATGCAACAAAATTTTACAAAGCATGAACATTTACATTTCTATATGTTAAAAAAAAATAATTAAAATTCAAAATGCAACACAAACTCCAAACAACAAATAACCTCATAGCATATGTTACTTCATCAAATGATCCTTTCTAAAGAAAGTATCACTAAAACTCTTCATATTTTTCCCATGAGCCAGTGGGTAGGTTGTTACCCAATGTACTATAAATTAAACTTTCCATACTACAACTATAAGGAAACTTATCAGATGCATACAAATAAAAAGAATCTTAGGGAGCACAGTCAGAGACAGTTCAAGTACATGTGTATAGCTTCACTTTTAGGGCATGGCAGGGGGAGAAAGCATTTCTGTACTTGCATTAGGTAAAAAAAAATAAAATTAGTCATTTTGATTTTATACAAGCCAGTTTCTTATACTGTAACAAATATTGGTGAGTACGTTATTGCTTCAGTAGTGTTTTTCTTGTAATGGTAATAAAGGTATTTAAATCTACTTAATTCTTCAGCATTAAGAGTTAAAGTTTAGTTATTTCTTAATGTTTAATAGGTTTAGCTTCAGAGAGGTAGGAATTGGGTGGACTCTTTCCCGCAGTCTGGTGCAGGGTATGCAGAAGCTGACTCACAACTCTCACGACAGCCTGTCTATACCTACCCATCAAATCCAGCTAGTTGATCCCTGTGGTTTGTAGAGCCTTTTGTGGTAAGCTATTCAAGCTGCTATGTTCATTCTCAGACTCTACAGAAAAGGAGCATCTATTTGCAACATCATATGCCTGCATCTTTCAGCAAAACTATGATATTTCTATTCTTTTTTGAGGTTTTGCAAAGTGGTGTTTTGAGCTGGAGGAAGAAGCAGGGTTTGCATCTATTGAAATGGACATCTGGAGCTGGGGTATTTCAAGTTCTGTGCTGCTTTAGAGGATGTATTGCTTGCTAAGTGTTTGATACTATTGCTGACTTTTATTGCTTATTTCTACACATGATCATATTTTAGGATTTTTGAAATGTTTAGGTTAACTGAATCAGAAGTATAATTGTAATGCCAAAGTACCTGAAATAGTGCATGTTTGAAACAAACTTGTTTTGCTTAAGCATTTTGCAAGGACTCTGCTAGTTTCATAGGATTTTATGAAATAACTGGTTTTTATTCATTCTTCTCCTAAACACTTTTTTGTAACTTGTGGCTATCCTTCATACTTTATCCATAAGTAAAACATGTGTGTCCTGTAGTTATGATCAGCATCTAGAAACAGACTACTGCTGCCTTTTTATCCTAAAAGCCAATATTTTGCTTATAATATGCTGTCTGTATTTATGAATGCCTGTATAAGAATCTGTCATAAAATAGGGGGAACACCCCCCCTCAACCTATAGAAAGTTAGAATTCTCAGGACTGACAAGAAACATTTGAGCTTTCCATGTCTTGACATTGCAGCAAATTGTCCTAATGAACCTTCTTCCTGTTTAAAATTCATGAGCCTACTAAGTGTGTGCAGTCAGAAGTAGCATGCTTTTAAACCTTCCTTAGCATAAACAGACCTCATCTATATTGGCTTCTGTACCATCAAGGCCATCTAATACCCCTTCATAGAAATATATCCTTATGCCTGTCAGTTGTTGTTACCAGTGCTAGTTTCAAATCTTCCCCTATAGCTTCCTCAACATCCTCACTAGCTCAAGTGAAGTCCTTTTCTGAACTCCAGACTTGCTGGCCTGCTTAGTGGCTGGAGCCTATCATTTCAGTGTCATGCCATGGGGAAGTAAACAACCTTCTCAGTTTTGCCTTCAGCTAACAGTAAAAACTGTTATGCATTTCTCCTTTTGGTTTCCTCCCTGCTTTAAACAAATTTTGGGTTTAGCTCAAATTTCTCTTAATGCACCCATACTGCCTGTGTACCCATGCCTCTGTCACCTGGAAGGTGGCACGTGTCTCTCCATCCTCCTTGTATTTGGGGTTAATCCAGATTATGCCTCAAAATTTTCACCCTTCAATAGATTTCAAATGTTTCCATTCTGCATACTCATTAATATTTTTATCAGTGGCCACCATGCATTGTTTTTCAATTACATTTTTAGGCTTCCCTGGCAGAGCATGCCTTTAAAAGTCATTAATAAACTATAGTATCCTAAATGCTGAGCCACTATATAATCTTTGAATAAGATAATCTGTATATCTAAATTCAGATTTAAATGCAAAAAGAAAGATTTTTTTCTCTTTGCTTTGCAGAAATTTCTTTAAGGCTCTCCATTGAAGGAATCAAAAATTAATTTTCTAAAGTGTGCAAAATGTTTACTGTTTGTTGCAGTAAAAGGATTGTACTTCTTTAATATGAGCATATTCTCATTTTATGTATTATTTTATTAACAATAAACACCGGCAACAATACATCTTATATATATGGTCATTAGGTATAACAAGGTTACATCCAATCGTACCGAAACTAAACAACCTGATAAAAGCATATGATTATTTTTACATTATTAAATCAATAAATAAGCTCTTCTTTCTAGTAATGGAAATAGGTTACATGCAATAATTTTCCAAACAATTATAGGAACCATGCTTCCTTTTTTTTCTATTTACCCATAACAGAATATGCACTTGCTTGACAATGACTTTCACATCTATTTTACTGGGAAGGGAAATTGTTTCACGGTGAATTTGAAATCCTAGACACCTGCAAGCTATTCCAGTGAAAATTCACTTTCTTTTTATCAATGTAGAGGTTTTCAGTTGTTCAGAAAAAGTAGGAGGCTGAAAAAATGTTAGCAGAGGAAGAAAGGGAAACAGCAGTTATGGTCACATTATTTATGAACTGTATAGTAAAAGAAGCCTGATGTTGGCTCAACTTTCATTTTATCATTTCTTAAAAATAGCTATAAATGTCAATACTGCAGAAGTATCACGTAGGTTTTGTTTGGTTTGGGTGTTTTGTTTTTTTTTCTTTTTTTTTTTAAGAAGAATAAAAAATAAGTTGCTTTACTGTGGAAAGCTGCAGTTTGTGGCACCTTCTGCCAAGGAGAGAGGAAGGCAAGCTAATCTGCTTCCTGGTGTATGCTCACATCTCTGATAGAGCAGCAAAGTGATAATACTTTCCTGTGCGGCACAGGAAGATATCACTTTCAATCTGGACCTCAATATGAGAAATATAATGATAGTTCAGAGCCTGACAGTGATAATTAGGAAGCTAGAGGGACTGATTTATGAGGAAATGGCATTGATTAAAATTTGCATTTAGAGCACTTTCTCACAGAGGATCACAACTGCTGTATTCGTGTTAGACCAGCATTTTCAAAAGCAAGCATTAATGGGCTGCTGTAGTCCCATGGCCTCCAGTAGTCAGCACATTTTCTGAGCAGGTGTTTAACAAAGCTAAAGCCTGCTGAACACCCTTGTGCTAAATACTCTATGAGGAAGTGGTGGGGATATAGCTGAAGGAATAGAAACATTACTTTTATTTGTGAAAACACTCAGCCAGCCACTTCTCTTTGTTTCCAGCCAGGTGCTGCTGATTTAAACAGCTCAAAGGCACATTTCAAGTGACAGGATAGAAGGGTCATTAGGATTGTATAGACACTACTGGGGATTCTGTGTACCTTGAGACCTCTAACAGAAATACAGAACAAAACAAGCTCCCTGCCATTACTTCCCCCAAACCCTCAGCCAAAAATATTAACTAAACTGTGACTGAATATGAATGGCACAACAATATATGAAAGCATGCAGAGAGAAAGAAGGAGCTCTTGAGAGGTTTGGGTAAAACCAGAGGAAATTGCAATTCAAAGGTAGTTGCATCAGCCACTGGCTGCAGAATCACATCCATCATAAAAGGTACATGATGCAACCAAAAAGAATATTGTGGAAAGGGGAGATGAAGGTAGTGATCAGATAAGATATATTAAGATATATCCACACCCTGAGGATTGGGAGTGAGGGCCACTGAGAACTTTCTACAGTTTTACCAAAAACTATTGGGAGGACAAGATTATCTACAAAAAGGATGAACTTGAGAAGGACCTGAAGATTTGTAAATAGAGATGCGATTTGGGAGTCCTAATACCATCACTGTAGCACGGTATACACTAATCAACTACCAGAATTTATTTAAAAACAACAACAAAAATGACATGCACAAAATGACAAGCGAAAGAAAGAGAGAGAGAAAGAAAGAGAGAGAGAGAGAGAGAAAGAGAGAGAGAGAGAAAGAGAGAGAGAGAGAAAGAGAGAGAGAGAGAAAGAGAGAGAGAGA
>JANHFX010012629.1:0-23499 GCA_027560015.1 Chloroceryle amazona | reverse complement strand
AAGAAAGAAAGAAAGAAAGAAAGAAAGAAAGAAAGAAAGAAAGAAAGAAAGAAAGAAAGAAAGAAAGAAAGAATTAATTTAGGGAGCAGCCAGGTCTCACAACTCATGCTTCCATGGGTTCTCCTACCCTTACTCTCCTCCCCCCACCAATAAATACTTCCAGTTCCTTCCCATGTTCCCAGCCTTGTTACGCAGAGAGTAGTAGAAGAAATGTTAAGGTTGGAGTGAAGGGGTGTGCTTCAAACAAAAAGAGGACATAAAGGCCCACAGTGTTGATGGCACCTAGATGAGCAGGTCATCAGGTTCCCAGCAGATCTATGTGTAGTTTCTAAGCATACCCAAATTAGGAGACAAAAGAGAATGAGTCAATCCTAGATGGAGAAGGTTGACAACTGTTAGTGCCTAAAGCATATCCAAAATGAGCACACTGAGCTCATTGAGAAAAGTGGAGAAACTGCAGAAAAACTCAGCATGCTAATCAGCTTAGCTAAAAGAAGCAAGGAAATATACTCAATATCTGCTACAAAAATAGAAAGGGATAATAGAGCCTTTACATTGTTTTCCACTGCTTATTCTGTGGAATAACTAATAGTTTGTATTAGTGGAAATTAAAGACATTGCAAAGCATTATGAAGTAACCTTGGAGAAGTAGAGCTTAGCCTCAGCACCCAAGTGAGATGGGTTTTTACACTTTAACATAGGACCAGGGGCAGCTGTAAATGACTAAGGCATAATAAGCACATAAATCATAAGATTTAGCACATATAAAGAATTTGTGCTGCTACTACTGTTGAATATACATTGCTTTTATTTTGAAACAGATTCATATAGGCCATTGCTCCAGTGAAATACATACTTCAGGAATAATTTTCAAATCTCTCAGGTTCTCATAATTTAACCATTGTTAATTATTTAGCAATTATGCTGATGAAAGGTTAAAAATGATCACAGAGGCATTTCTTCAGTCAGGGGAAGGAGAAATGCTTTAAAATTAAATCCTTGCAGTTGGTGCTTAATGTTAATGACATGCTATTTTTATATTATATGAAGTAACAGATGATTACTTAGCCCATTTTCCAGTGTTGAAGTTTCTATCTAAATAACAGGCAATCATTCTCTGCTGTGAGATTAGTACATGATAGAGGCCCTTACAGAAATGCAGCTTCACAAATCAATACCTTGCTGACCATTGAAAATCACAACACAACGTTTAGATGTCAGGGTCCAAATGTAAAGTAGGCAGAGACAACAGACAGGGCCGTTAAAAGAAATTTTGCCTTTCTAAGAAAGAACAAGGTATACTTTTACATAATAATACAGTAAATCATGCATATTTAAATGAAAAATAAATTAAGCCAATAGTGATTTCAGTGTCTTTTTAAAATCATACCTGAACTACCAGTAACTTCTGTTAAGTTGCCTTTTTTTTTTTTTCTCCTACTTTTAGAAATTTAGCATAGTTTAAAGAATTTAAGAATTTAACTACTACATCTGAATGTCCCATCAGCCAGTTCAGGCTACAAAAATTAAAATGCAGTCTGTTTAATTTATTCCACAAGCAATAGTTGGTATCCAGGGTAGACACAGGACCATTTTATGCTTTCTTCCTCTCTTTAAAGGAGACTTGGAATAAATGAGCCAGGCCTTAATGCCTCAAGATGAGCAACTCCATAGCATTCCAGAGGAAGAGCTGTCAGGCATCCCTGTGAAGAATATCCTGCCAAGCACCCATATGTAGATTGAGGAAGGTGTATCATGAGCACCCTTGCCAATTGCATCCCTGACCCCACGGGGAGTGAGGTGGGAGGAATACAGTCTGCTCACACAAATTGATCTCAGGTTGCCAGTCACTTGTTGTCTTTCTGGTGCCTCATTCTATATGCTTCACTGAAGGATGAGCTACTCTTTTGAGTACAGCAGAGACATTTAACATAGTGATGGGTGCTGTAAAAATCTATGATACAATTGATGACCTTCCATTTGTTAGAAATAGCTAGAGCATGTATGCAAGCTGTAATTAAGAAGAGAGGTGTCAGCACATATGATTTAAGTAAGAGCAAATTTGAAGATTCAGCGATGCCCTGCAGTATAGAGAAGCACATGGCAGCATATGGAACTTCTTGCACTTTTCTGAGTATTTATTAGGGCTAGATATCTACATGTTAACTGCAAAATATTTCAGGAAATTCCATAGTTATGAAGATGGGGGAATAGGACACTTCTGCTAGGGTTTTAGTGACAGCAAGAAGGGCTGAGTTTAAACTTCAGGAGTTTCTAATAAATACCAGCTTAAATATATACCCTAAAACTTGGAAATATAAACTTAAGCAAGCTAATTATTCCCACTTGTAAATGACAGATGAACTCAAATATTAGAACAGTGTTTCACTGAAGTGCAGAAGAGGAAGCAGTAATAAGGAGATAGGACAGTATCTAATACATAACCACTCTTCTCCAGAAGTGCAAGTATATAATATATAGTCCATCTCTTCCATCTCTTGTGCTGGGTCCTGTGGCTGTTTTTCTCATCCTATAGTAACACCTCAGTCTTGCAGGTTAGGACTGTCAGGTTGGGGGGATATGTTGCCTATGCTGTTGAGGAGCAAGGCCTCCAGCTCCTGAAACTCCAGAGGTTCAAAGGTGATCATCATTTGCTGTCTCTGCTGGTGCCTCCAGCCACTTGACTTAGCTGCCCTCTTGCTCCAAAAGGTCTTTGCAGGTCCAGGCTTATGGGAGTTATCACTACAGCTTTGCTGATGGCATCTGCTCCTAAGTTCCCTCTGCTCTCTAGCAAGCATGCCTGTAACACACGGGACTGCATGGGAGTCTTTGCTACTTGAAAAGAGATTTATTAAATAGACCTCATATCCTGTCTTGTTAGTCTACAGTTTTTGCACCCGAAATCACATTTACATGAGATGATTTGCCAAAACATACACTCAGTATTGCAGCTGCACAATTTCGCTCACATTATGACATGTCTCCTTATTACATGGAGAAACAACTCACCTGTAACAGCCACAGGCAAGAACTGTGCCTCAGAGCCGATCCTTTGTTCTTCTCCTGCTGCCAGATGTCAACAGAGGCCTCCTCCTCTTCTGACAGGATGGCGACTCTTCCCTTCAGGCCACAGCCATCAGGATTGCATTTATCTAAAATGAGAGAAAATGGTAGCCAGTCTTCCTGGTTCTTTCTTGAAGCAGCAAAAAATGAGATAAAATAAATGGCTTGACTGAAACCTTATGTTAACAGAAATGGTGCTGTAGATTAAGAAGTCAGTTTGTTCATAATAGAAGGCAGAACTTATCATTACATCAATTTATTTTAATGGACAGTTTCTGCTGCTTTTATATGAACAGAGACATTCATTTTAAGCTGAATTGTGTGTGTGTATTCCTTTGTGATTTAGAACATCTAGGACTTCAGGGTATATATACCTGAACTATACTTTTTTATTTTATTGAATTGTGGCACTGACCAAACTGTCATCTGTTACTGGTTCCAGGGTGATTATACTGTGTCTTCTTATTTCAAGAGGACAAGTATGTTAGACACCCTGAAGTTCCTCAAAGCTCTGACAGATATTTTTTAAAGCTGTTCTACTACTCACAGTGTTCATCAACTGTGAACATATCCCTCATTCTTACTGACACTCAAAAAACTTTCACTCATTTTCACTTCAGAAACCAGTCCTACTTGTAGGTTTGTTTTTTTTTATTTTTCATGTCATGGTTGATTTTTTTTTTTTTTTTTTTTGAGATATGACATCTCTAGACTGGGAGCAATTATGCATTATCTGGGAGACACTGTACATTCATAATGGCTTGTAAGTACCACTTTTCTTTTGGAATCTTCTAAAGCACATACAGATGCATGCAGAAATTTCTAGTGAGGTTTTTACACTAATGAATTTATCTGGGTAAACCCATGGTAGAGATAATCTTCCAAACAACAAACCAGCAGTACCTGCTGAGAGGCTTCAAGGGTGCGACAGCATACCTAAAATGAACTCCATTTATAAAAACATAGAAATGAGTGAGCCCGTAATTCAGGGAAAAAATAACCCCATTCAGTGAAGTCACTCCCTTTTTGGATCTCTGTTATCTTAAACTGGGGATCTATATTTCTCTGAAGGTCTCTGAACCTTCCAGGCTAGCACTGCAGGAGAGCCACTGAGGTGGTCACACCCTCACACTTCTCCCAGCTAGGCTGGAGTAAATCTGAAAGTACCCTGTAAACCCCAGGCTACCATCTGAACACAAACTGCCAGTTAGCAGCTTGAAAAAGGTGCTGTGTGCTGACAGTCGCTTTTAATGTATTTCTCTCTCCCTGCACACTCTATCCAAACAGTGTTTTCAACTTGTGTCATAACACATAAAGCGTGGCAGTCTTTACAGTATAGAGTGGGGCTGAACCCTTTCAAATGCCCACAGGACTTCCATTATTGTCCTTGCACTTCGTCATTGATTAATGCTTTAGAAAGCAGAGCAGTGGCACTGGTACGGCTGGAGCAGGCGCACACATACCCCCAGGATGCAGGCAGCTGTAATTGAAGGCAGGAGCAGAATCGCCAACGCTCTGCTGACCACGGTGCCCAATCAATAATCCATGGCAAAGGCATCACAAGCTATACAGTAGATCATGGGGTTTGCCAGCTGGCAAGTGGTATTGCTAGCAGCAGGATGCCTCAGTGCAAATCAGATTTTGGGGAATTTGGAATATTTGGAGTTTTGGTTTTGTTTCTGCATCGGCTGCATCTACATCTCATTGCTTAGGTGGTAATTCATTGTTATGCTGTAGAGAGACCAAGCACACTGACAAACAGAACTCACATACACAAACAAAGAAAACTCCAGTTAGAATCTTCAGCTGTAACTGATAAATGAATACCACACTGATTAGGTTTTAAGGATGGACTCCTGATGGGCACAAGGAGTCCTCCTGGACTTTTCTTCTACCAGCTACCTCTTGCTTGTAGTGTCCCTGCAGTGCTCACAACTTTTTCTGGTAAGGGTATCATTTCTCTGAAACTACTGGCATTTCTACAAATACATTTGCTCATGGAATAACAGCCACAAGCAATTCAGATAACATTCAGTTAGCAGGAGACTGCAAATAATGTGCTTGTCAGACACCTCCCAGTCCCACTCTCTCTCTGAATGTTCAGGCCAGGGAATATAATTTTTCCTCCTCTACTTTTCTGTGATTTGCATTTTCATTTGCTAAGTGTATTATAATACCCTATTTATCTTAGGCTGCAGCATCAACATCTTTGTGCATCTATTTCCCTTCAGGAATTTCCCAGGCAAGTATATCCCTGCTGCACCTATTTGTTAAACAAAGACAAAAGATTAGTCTAATGCAAAAAAGTAGAGACTGTCCTCAGAGAAAGCCAAAATCTTTCTGAAGAATAATTAATTTTCTGGATACAATTCAACAGAATGCCATTGTATGTGCGAACATACAATGTGTATGTATGTGCAAGAAATAAAAGCTTCACATCATATAATCTCTCTCCTCCTAGCTGATTGGAATAATCAGAAAAAAAAAACCAACAAAACAGTTCAATGTCTGTCAGGGTTCTCATACACCTTTCTTTCAAGCCCACTTTCCCTAACAATGTGTTCAGGATGACACATAATATATTCCATTAAGCTAGTATTAGAAATACTTCACTGTTTTGGTTCCTCACTCACTGGAAAGTGCATGCAGCAGGCATATACACTTTTAGCTACCATTTCTTTGTCTGGTGCATGGTTTTCATTATTCAGTACCATCCAAGAGGGTTTGCAGAGAGGCTTCAGCCCATTGTGAACACTGCCTGACCCTGTCCTTCTGTGTCCAGCAGTGGCAGTTTTAGCTCTGTTTAGCTCTGTAAAAAAGGCCCTCATGGAGCTAATGCAAAATTGCTATCATTCTCTTCAGCTTCTGGAAGAACCTTTGATTTGTTTCGAGACCCCTTCTGGAGAAGGACTGCAAACTTCAATCTATGTTAAGCTTCGCTATTCGAATCAGTTTTTAATTTACTTCCTGTTATGATGGCTGAAAACCATCAGTGGGGAAGTGCTGAGTTGAAAGTTGATGCAAATGAAGCTTTTTGAGGGCCAGCTTTTCCCTCTGTGCCAATAACTAAGAGCAGAGAGCACTTTATTCTCTGTGGTTTTACCCCATCAGGAGTTCTGGGTAAATAGTTTATGCAGATGGATTAGCTCTCTGCCAGCTATTCTCTTTTTCACCAAGAGATGGGAGTCCTCAAGATTTGGGGCGTGGTGCTTAAATGTGGGTTTATGAAATTTTTCTATTTTAGAATAACACCCATCAAAAGGAAAAACAAAAAAAATTACAGGAGTTAAGATTCCCACAGCTGCATCCAAATGTTTTTTTAAAAACTCATTATCCCTCCAGATTTACCACAATGTTGATGATACTGTGCAGATGTGAAAAGTTCTTCAGCTGAATCACTCTGTTATCAGATGGTGTATGCTCCATGAAAACAAAGAAGTTTCTGCTTATTCAAGGTCAGGCAAGTTCCATCAAATTAATTACCTTGTACTGACTAGTCTAGAAAGTGCCTCCAAGATTGAAGCTGATCTACTACAGTTACATTTGAGAGCATTCTCTTCAATTTTCTCAAATATATGTGCTTACCTCCCTTCCTTCACTTCAGCGTCCTCTTGAGACATGAGCCTGCCTCCTCAGCATCCTCCCCACCTTGGTCTATATTGTCACCTACAGTGTCAAGAAGCAGAATCAGATGGGGCATCCTGTGCTGACAAAATGTGCTGTCTTCCTCACATTGGTTTGCATGTTTTAGTGGTGTGCCTGTGTAGTCTCCACGCTTGTTTAGGAAAAAAAAAAAAAAAAAGAGTGATTCTAGTGATTCTGCTTAGTGTCCTGCACCACATGATTCTTTTTCAGGTCCTTTGCATTGTTATTTTTTCAGTCCAGTTTTGACTCTTTTGCTTCTTCCCTCAACATAAGGCATGAGCTTTTTTGTTAGAAGTGTTTCTTAAACCCACTCATTCTAGGAATTTTCTGACAGTGCACCAAGTCTATTTTCAGCTGTTACACTGCACACATTCTCTTTCTCACTTTACAAAATGCTGAGATTAGTAGTTGCTTTGTCTAATCTTATCTTTTCCATTCCTCTAACTCTGATAATCAAAGGTATTTGGAAAACAACCGAACAGAGTCCAGAAGCAGGGTATATTTGATTAGGGCTGGCATTATGCAAATATAGATGCACTCATTCTGAACTAGATACACTGTGTCGTGTGGATGTACAGGCTCAGTTCAGCCCGTTGATGTTTGTACTGTATTGTTTTGCACTCTCTCACTCAAGATAGACAGATAGACAGACAGGCAGACATATCCTCCCTAACCTAAGCAGTACTGCAACTATAGCTGTACATAGTTGTCCTTTACTTGGCATCTTTTCCCTGCTCCAGTTTCAGAGTTGCTTTTCTGTCATTGTTTCAATACAGTAGCCACCTTCATTTGTCTGTCACATTAAAATTTGGACTGACTGTTACATCTGGGAGAATTTCCTTCAGGCAACCCCTAGCCCAGGTTTCTGGTCTTGCCTTCCTTCCTGCACAGGGTGAATGCTGCACTGGGTGGGACAGTTGCTGCCTCTGCCAAAGGCAGTTGCATAACTCCTGCTGGGCATGCTCACTGCTTCGTGTTTCTTACTCTATTGTCAGCAATAGAGGATGATTTTTCTTAGAAATATTCTTCACTGAGTTTATTAGAAATGTTGACTACCACTAGCTGATAGTCATGGCAGAAAGATGTATCTACAGAGTAATCTAAACAATAGGAATTAATGGGAATATGAGTCCCCCACTTAGCAGATTTATCATAATGGGAGCAATTTTAATCTCTCTTGAGTAAAACTGGATTTAAGATAGTTTAACCAATACACAAAAGACTCTGTAGCTAATTAGCAGGTCTTTGTAATATCCAGACCCCTATAAATATTAATGTGATATCCTAAAGAATGAGCTTTATATTCCTGAATCATACATTTGTTAAGTCAGGATTTGACCTTTTTGGAGATTACACGGGCAAACTCCTTCACTCTCTGCAAAAATCAATCTCCTGCAAGCATACCCTAAAAGAATTCAAATGCCACATCCTACAATTAATGGACGCATTTGATGAAACCAAGTACAAAAAAGCCAAAATAAATTGAACCCTCCTAACCTAGCTACAATAAATTAAATATTAACACAAATATTAAAAACCAAAATATTAATTCATCTTTTAAATGCTGTGTATTAGTTTTGAATAGTGTCAACAATTACAGCTCTTCTGTTCTTCCCACAATAAGAGGAGAGTATCTATGTATAATTATGGATAAAAATCTACATTAAAATCCTGCTGTGGCTACAAAGTCAAATGCACCCAAATTAGGAAATGCTAAAATGAAATCTATCAATAGAGCAGTCATTCACTGTCACATATACATTGTACTATTCCCCCCCAAGTTAATGACTGATAGGATTTTAACTCTTCTACTTCATGCCCAACAGCACAGAAGGAACAATGGATAACAGAGATAGCTGTTAGCCCTCACATGGACCAGTCAGTAAATAACTGCATGCCACCCCACCTGCCAAGGAGTGATGTGAAATGAGTGAGGTCTTTCTTTGTCTGGGGATTCCTGACTTCCAAAAGCCCCAGGGAGTCTGCAGTGCTCAGGAAAATGAATTCAGAAAGGGCAACTGTGACACTCAAATAACATACACACTACCTGCATGGAGCTGTGCAATATGTTGAGAGATTTCATTTTGCCATGATAGCCACCTGCATTATGTTTCCATAAAACTTTCTCTAAAACTCTGGTGTACTGTCCTAACAAAAGCAAAGGGGGGCTTGCCAGCTTCCATGGACAGAAATATTAGATCTTGGTCAATGATAAGACTCGTGATCCACCTAAAAATGTTTAAATCAGAGTGCATGATCTTGCAACTTTTGGCCTACCCTGTTTTAGCATGAATATGCTGTGAAGAAAGTCTCTCCCACCTCAGCTGCAGCCAGGTGTGACAAGATTGCCTGTGTGTCCTATCTGACATGTGTATAAATCTCTGGGGAGAGGTGGTGCTGTGGTGGTCAATGCTACTGAAATAACCCATTCAAGAACAATTCACTTCTCCCAAAACCTTTCTACTATCAGCTGATTTAATGTACTCATGGCTGCAAACATCTGCGATAATGAAAAGCATCACTATCAGACCATTGTTGCTTTCAATGTTATGTTTATTTTACCTAAAGATATTTTTTTTTTTTACTTTAAGAATAAAGACCACCATAGTAATCAGATATGCCTATTGCACATCTGCAGCAATACTGCTACAGTTACTTAGCAACCAGTAAGACTTTTCTTTCCTGGCAGAATTTTTAAAAAAAAAAAATAATCCTGTAAAGGAAGAGAAAATTTGGAAGCAAATTGAGGTGAATAAAAAAAATAAAGGAAGTATCATATTAGCATACAGCATGCATAATATCATGGCGATTTCTTTGCCCTATATACCAGCAACAGTTGCACAGCATTAAGTCAGTTTCTGCTATTAAAACCAAAGGTCAATCTAGCTTGAATTTTCCTACCATTAAGATGTGTTATCTACCATCTTATGACTATATCATCTTCCTTATTTCACATTACAGGCAGGAGATGGGGAAAGAAAAAAAAAAAAAAAAAAAGGGAAAAATATTGTCTTCAAGTTTCTACAGGTGAGTACCATCCCAGTACCACTGAGAAGGGAAAGCAACCTCAGCCAGAAAAATTTACAGGGAATAAAGCTCTGCTCTCTGTATACAGTAAGAATAACCACAAATGCTCACGGGCCTTCTGCAGAATCAGAAACTTGGCTGCTGCAGAAGAAAGCAGAGAGACAGGTCTGTGCTCCCCATTCTATCTGGCCAGTGGATTTCATGCACTCTGTTAAAATCTGCTCGGATGGACAGACACATCTGCCCCTTCTCCCTTGA
Organism: Chloroceryle amazona; assembly: GCA_027560015.1. NCBI lineage: Eukaryota > Metazoa > Chordata > Aves > Coraciiformes > Cerylidae > Chloroceryle > Chloroceryle amazona. The sequence continues at coordinate 13,506 of JANHFX010012629.1, read as the reverse complement.
CTGGATTACTCTCCTCCCTCACTGCTGCCTATCTGCTTAGGCAGGATTTAGAAGTTTCTTTGATTCACCATTTAGTGTATGCTCTGGCATGAAGCAAATGTAAAGAAATTTTTGTACTTTGACCAATCAAATAGAACTTTTTGGCCTGACTTTTATGATTTAGGAAGGAACTAATCATATTACCGACTTAATTACTAAAAGTAATGTTGCTATGAATAAGCACTTAGTTTCTCAGTGGGAGGTAATTACATTTATGGTACTTTGCAAAATTTAGCACTGCCATTTTCTGTATAAGACAGCAGTGATTCATTAGGATGCAGTATTACCTTCCAAAGCAATAAGAATCTTAAGTATGAAATACCAGAGACCAACATTCACTTTTGCACTTAACTATTACATTATTTTTTATGTTACATTTCAGCAAAGGTACTGGCAGTTGCTATTTATTGAGCATTTTTGGTGGAATCAAATAAATCAAAATGAAAAAGTATTTTATTTCATGTCTTCAACTGAAGTACTCTTTTACCAATAAAAGCCACAAATTTACTGGTCTTTGTTTTCAGATTTGTTTGCAAGTAAAAACATTTCAGGGCAAAATGTCAGTCAAAACCTTTCTATTAATATTTTTTTTTTTCAAAACCTTGAAACAAAAATCCAACTAGATCACGGTGTTTGAAGCAGTGTGGGTCTGCCACCATTGCATTCTGCATTTCTATAAACCACGTTTTTCTTGCCAAATGCAAGAGAGAAATAAAATGGTCTTTCTCAAGTATGAAAGAGAGAGAAAAGTAAAGTGAAAAAGTGTGAGTTGGGGTTTTGTTGATCCTAATTCAGTTAAGCATAAACCATTTTAAAGGGAAGTGTGTCCGCACAGAAAATCCACAGTGGGTTGGCCATTGGGAACACAATTGCCATGCCTCATTACTGAAACCTGTTTCCTCCACCCCCTTTTCTTTTTTTTAACTTTATATCAGTGTGTGGTGTTTGAAGTTTCTCAAAAGGACCAATTCCCTTATAAAACACAATAGACACCGTTATCATTAATATAAGCAATGCTGGTTTCAGAAGACCAGCATTTCTAGACTGGCACCAAAAGAGTCTCCCTCAGTCAAGCCCATCTATTTTTGTGCTATTCCCTTCTGAAGCCAGAAAAGGCAAGATAAGCAAATGATATTACAGCCTGGTAAGCAAGTATTAATTACCAACTACATGTACACAAGTTCAGTAAAATTTTGCTACAGGAAGTCAATACATTCAACAACAATGATGTGATTTCAACTTCAATAAATCAAGAAAAGGGAAATTGCACGTGAATTATCACAGTGAGAGATGTGTCTTAATGGCTTGACTTGGACCAAAACCCAGACAATAACTAAGACTATTTCCCAAAGATTCAGCATAAGGAAACATAAGCAGTATTAACAGATATCTTGTTTTATTTCTAACCAGCCCTGACCACTGGAATGGGCTGCCCAGAGAGATGGTGGAGGCCCCATCCCTGGAGTCATTCAAGGTCAGGCTTGATGGGGCTCTGAGTAACCTGCCCTAGATAGAGATGTCCCAAATTGTGTAGAGAGTATTGGACCAGATGACCTCTAGAGGTCCCTTCCAGCCTAGAACATTCTGTGATTCTATCATTTGATGACTACTTCAAGCCAAAGAGTCTACAGAAATTGGCTTTTCCTGCTCAGGCAAGGGCCCACCCATAGAAATGCCCATTTTAAATTTTAGCTTGAAAAAATTCTTTAAGACAAGAACCACTTTTTCCTTTTTATGTTGAGCTGACACCAAACCAGGCAAGTCAATACTGATAAAGAAATAACAAGTCAATAAAGTCCTGCTTTTTAACCCTCTGTTCAAATGACCTTTGTAGTAAATACTGTTGCTACTTCTGTGCATTTTCAGTCTGATCATGGTCAGAGTGAATAATATTCTCAAAGATGAAATGAAAGCACCAGGATTATGTTTTTTCTCCTCGGGCCTGAGTGATAACTTTCCTGCTTTCCTACAGTGGTGCCATGAGATAAAAAACACAAAAAAGCAAACTGACAACATACCACTACTGTCTGTGAAAGGCACTACACAGATCAAACCATTATTCTGCCACAGGCAGTGTGCCTGAGTGAAACCTTAGAGATGTCATGTCAGTTCAATGCAAAGCAGCACAACTCATTCAACTGCTCATCAAATATACATTATACAAATGGGGAAGCTCTGCCCTGCCTAGTAAAGATCCATCTTTAGAGGTAATAATGTTCCTTATGGAAAATTATTCCACTCTGGTACCTGTAAATGAACACTCCTACCTGTAAGTGAACAGCCATTTGGAGAGATGGCAAGGAAACAGCAGAGGATCTGGTCTTCATAAAATCAATTATTGAGATCAATCTGACTTGGAAGCCTAATCCCAGTCTTGAAAGGTGAAAGAGCCTCTTAGGACCTGAAAAAATAAATAAAATGGTAAATGCTAAAAATGTTTCACCATTTCTGAGCAAGGAAGACAGATCTTGGGACACCTGAGGACTCCCAAGAAGGGCATGTCATTGGAGGTACAATTCTTTACTATTTTGTACCTTATAAAGCATGATGCTAGAAAGCTTGGTGAGAGGGTTTTGTAAGCAAATTAATGTAAGGTGCTGAGTTAGGCAAACAGTCTGTGCAGGCTGAGGACCATGAGGAATTCTGTGTTTTAAAGAAACTTGAACTGTTATGGGAAAAAACCAAGAGTGAATGACAACTGAGAGCAAGAGGCATCAGCTTCAATTAAAGGAGAATTATAAGATTTTATTACTCCAAAAGCCATTGGAAGGATGTTTATCCCCAAAAGCTGGGTGGGCAAAAGCAGACAGGTCTTTCTGTGGAAGAAAGATGCAGTCATGGCACAGTAGTAACACAGAGTGCCATTTCTATTATTATCCATTATTTTTTATTCTTTGTTCAAATAGTTTCCCTTGAGAGTCCCAAAAATAGATTCTTACATCAATTTATATGCCTAAGCTGTAGGCTTTCTGGGGCAAGATCATATTTTCTGTGTGCAAGCAATAGAAATGATCAGAGTGGTGGCCTGATTGCTGACTAAAATCACTTGAAATACAAATACTAGTAAGAAACACTGATGAGGGACACTGAAGAGTGATCCAGCCTAGTGTATAAAAGCTGGTAATAGATGCTTGAGCCTCACACAGAAGTTCTGCTTTCCCAACACTGTAAAATAAAAGCAAGAAAGCTTGCTAGGTTGGCATCTAAAATATTTTCAAGCCACCTTCTCACCTGAAGGTATTTTACCTGCAGTCATTGCCCTGGAAGAGGAGAGTTGCAGAGCTACAGACTAAAAGCTACATAAAAGTTAGGTTCTGATGGCTGGGTATGAATTTGCCTCTTCAATGATAAATTGCATGAAAAATACGTACCCGTTGTTTCAAAAAAGTATTAGGCAGATGATGTTTTTTATTGACTGTCAACTCCTCTTGCCTAGCACAACTTTCACTGTATCTGTGATGGACACTGTGTTTTGCAAAGTACAAGTAACTTCTGGAAACCCTTTAGTATACAGCTATACAGTTGGAGATCATTGCTGAATCCCATGGTCATGTTAGAAATATGTCAAATCCAGTAACTACTTCTCTAGTGTCAGTTATTCTAAGCTTTGCTGTTGGTATTCAAGGGGTGGTTAGTAAGTCCCCTGCATTCAAGATAGCCTTTTTGGTCAATTCAAAAACTGCAAAACATAAATTTCTTTGCAAGACTGGCACTTATGAAGACTTCACAATTTAGTTCAGAACCATTCAATTTAGTGGACTGATGATTTAAGCCTTCCATAGTGGATGAATCATAAATGCTGAAACCTAGCTCCATTTTAGTTTTACTGTTGCGATAGGCATCTGCACTGAACAATCTATAAATAATAGAATCCAAGTGACTATACATCATAAATATTTATTTCACAATTTATGTTTCCCTATCCATCAGACAGACCTGGGACTGAGGCTGAAAAATGTTTTTGTGACAAACCCTTCTAGCAGCTCCAGAATGAGCAATGGGGAGATCTTGGGGTCTTTATTAATTTAGAAGTAGTGGGAAAGTGGGACTGAGTTTCTTAAAACTGTGCCCCAGTGGCTTTCCTTACATATTTCACATGAGCTAGACAGCTGCTCTCATCTTCTCTGGAGACAAAACAAAGATGACTTTTTGTTATCAGTGTACCTCCTCTTTTCAGTTAACAAGATGTCCTTTTAAGTCAAGAACTGCCCTTGATGGTCACCGTCTGTAACTCTGCATCAATTCTGTGCTGCCAGGTATGTGGCAGGAAAAGGAATGGAAAGGGTGCAAGACGCTAATGGCCCGGGCAGATTGCTAGACTGTTTGGCTGGGGAAAGCACTTCACAGCTGTTAATATTAACTCTGGTACTCTGAAGTCTTGAATTACTAGGATTTTCCAGGAAAAAAGTGAAATGGAAATGTATTGATCTAACAAGAGGCCACAAGCCCTCATTGTTACTTGAGCAGTTGATACTGTAATATCTTTCATGCTGAAGGCCTTCTGGGGAAAAAGCAGCAAATATTTCACTCCTCAATCTCAGTTTCTATTTTTTGCTGCAGTGTATTTTTAACAGCATTAATTATTGTTTGGCACTTGTAAATGAAGTGTTCTCTCTGAGTCAGGCTAAAAGTTAACACACACAAAATAATAATATAGAAGCAGCCAATTAGTAAAAAGGCTTCAAAGTACTCTGTAATGCAACCATACTAACAGCTGATACAGGACTTTTGATGTAATTAGTGGGGCTAAGATGTCAAATGATTGAACAAAGCAGCAAATCAATGAACTGTGCATATACAGAGTATTAAAATACAGAGTGGAAAGCGATCTTAAGATATCAGTCAACACATTACTCTGCAGTGAGTCATTTTTGGCAAAAGTTTGCTGAGAGGTTGTGAAATCTCCTCTGGTGTAGGTTTTAAGAACAAAGCCTAGTCAGTTTATACCAATGCTTACTCACCCAAACCGTGAGAATTTTTTCCTAACATCTATTTTAAATCTTCCTTCCTCAAATGTAAGCCCATTGCCTCTTCTGCTAGCCTCAGTCAACATGAACAGGTTGTTTCATTCTTTTCTGCTGCAGCCTTTCACAGACTTGATGTACAAGCAGGTGTTGCATAAGGTCTGGTGAGGGCTGCACCCTTCCCTTAAACCATACTGTGCAAACCACTGTCTTACAGCACCTGTAGTGAACTGCAGCAGGTCTGAATGGAGGGCTGCAGCACTTCCAGGGGTGTAAATAGCGAGTTCTACCCTGAAGGTCAGGATACCTGTGCATATCCTACCTCTGCTATCTAAGCCAAGACAGGAGCACTCATTAATTTCGTAGAAGAGGTTGCTAAAATCCAGGATTGTTGTCACTGAACCTTGATAAGGTATTGGCCTTATATGTAACTGCTTTAAACTGGAAATATATACTTATCTTCTTACTTGTAAGCATAGGTAACTCATGCTTCAGCTAGAGCTTAGACACAGACGTCACTTGCATATTTTGAGAATACTGGTATTTTGCTACTTCTTCACCATTTATTTCTTTTGTTCGACCTATTTAAAACCCATAAGAGGACTGATATGTTATTCAACCTTAGGAAAAAAATTAAATGTGAGAAAAAAACAAACAGGAAACTGAACTGCACTTTTACAGTTTAGGATATTGTCCCAACAGAAGAAAAGTTACTGATTGTTGGAGGAGGGAAGTTTTTTAAAGTTTCCTGTTTGCTTTCTTTTCTAGCTTACATTCCTGAAACTGAAGTAGTTGCTGACCTCTAACTGTGATATTACAGAGTGGAAATGAAGACATTCTGTTAGGAAAATGGAGCTCCACATATCACAGTGTACAAATCGTTAATACTGGTGCCCTCAGATAATTGACTAGGCAGTAGATTTTCAGAGATTGAAAACAGAGCAAAAACCAACTATCTAATTTCATTGCTTCTCTGTGAAGTATAAGTTACTGTATTTTAAAAATGAAACTCAGACTGGTAATTCTGTTGTGTCTGAAATAACTGTAGCAGTCTGAACCAGACTCAGTGCTTCCATTATATGGCACGTAGCAGGAGATGAGGAGGATGGTATGAATGGCAGGGTTACAACAGCCTCCTGTTTTGTGTAGACATCTCCTGTCTATACCATCTATTAGCAGACATCACATGGGAACTGGAAGCTGAAGACTGAAGCTCCTTAGATGATTTCAGGACTGTTTCCATAAAACAAAGAGAAGATAGCCCACAAACACGTGACATAGAACAGCTAAAAAGCAAGGTGCCTAAAACCTTTAGAGTGAAAGAAATTGTTGTGTGATGTAGGGTACAGATCTGTGTATTTTGCAGGTCTGTAACAGTGGTGGCAGGCTTCTCTCAGGAAGTCATCTACAAGGTACAGGAGATGATGTTTGATGAATGAAATAAACCAAAAAAACATTAAACCCTTTCCTCAGTGAAAGGGCTTTCTCAGGGCTTGTACCTGAGAACAGAGATGCTACTGTTTCACATTAATAGCCTTACAGATCCAGCTTGGCAATAAAAGAAATAAATGGGTAACATCCTCAAACAGCCATGGAGGCTACCTGCAGAGGCTTGTGACTTCTTCCGCTGCTACTGTGGCATGTCCCAGACAGTGTTGGGCTGGGGAGTGTCACCCCGGGCAGCCTTCCTCCTCTACCTCCTTTCCCTTGCCTGCTGCAAGGTGTATAAAGGCAAACCTCCAAGCTTCTGCTCTGAAAGGAGATTTTTCCACATCAAATTCACTTGATGAGTGTTTATCTGGAACACTATATTTATAACCCTAAAGCTTGTATTCCTGGTTATTTCACATAAACAATGGTGGAAGTCACTTGAATGGTATCCAGGGAGACAACTTTACTGAACTAATTAATATTTTCTTATTGCTGTTTATAATTGGTTTTAAATAGACAGTAACTGATCCTGTAGAGCCCGTTATAGCTCCTCTATATGTAATACTTTTTGAAGATATGCAATACGTTTATCAGAGCTGGTTTTGCTTCTTAAAATAATGTTGTTAATCTTCTTCATTTCATTCATAACATGTTATTTTCCACTTCTTGCTGTCATCCTCTAGTTGACATTATACTCTCCCTGGATCTCCTTTTCCTTTCGTTTCAGTAACATTGACTTCACCCATATGTGCCTTCTATTTCTGGCACATTATTCCAATTTTGCCACTAGGTGTCATCAAAACGCACCCTAGCACCACGACTCCCCCACTGACAGAGACATATGGGAATCAGGGAAGGGGGGGGGGGACACAAATTCTCCTTAACTGCCCATGAATTGACTCAGTAGTAAGGGAGGCACATTGCTGGTTTCCAAATGTTTGCACTGCGAGTGGTTGACATCAGCTTAGCTTTGGTTTTGTTAAGAGTTATTCTAAAGTCTACCTGGATTTACAGCGCTCATCATCATGCTTGGAGAAAGTCTTTTTTTCTTGCATCAGGACTTCCTGGCTTTTCAACAAGCCATGGGAGATTCCAATTACACAGCATCTAGAAAATGAGAAAAAAAACACAAAATGAAAAGGCATCAGATAGGACTTACTCATTTTTCCAGGGTTTCACTTAGAAAGCATTTAACACCCGCCCCCGCACCTGGAAGACTGTGAAGAAATTTCATTTTGAAAGCAAATGGAACTCTTCATCTTTGTCCTTCATCTCTCCCTCTCCAAATTTTAACTTTTTCAACAAAAATGGTAAATGTTGTTTCTACCCAGCAATCTTAGCTGCCCATTTCTATGTGCTGTCACTTGTCAAGCTCTCCATTTCTACATTCATATATTGAATAGAGGGTTTCCTTTTTTAAAGTCACCTGGACCAGAAGCTTGAATAAATTACAAGCATTCACAAGGGCTACGAATCATATTCCTGATACAAAATCATTATCTGTCAAGTGCAGAAATAAACATGCCCTGAATTTGCATAGGCAGCCAGGCACTGTAGGACTTGCATGGGGCAAAAGTAAACCCACCCAAAGGTGTGCCACAGCAGCCAGACACCACTGGGCAGTGCCTGTGGGTTGTGTCGTGCTGGCAGCACCCTGCCAGCTCTGCCGAGCTGGTTTCAGCTTGTCTGGCACCTGCCAGACGATTCACAAGAGCCAAACACAGGGACAGATTTACCCCTTCATTTTCTTAAATATTATCTATTAGCAAATTACATTTTTTTTACTGCACATTGCAGTAAAAAAAAAAAAAAAGACCAGTGATACCATAGCTTCTAGTATCTTTCAGAAAAGCAAAGCAGCTCTACTACACAAATAAATTATGTATCTACAAGTTGGTTATTTTGTTTCAGCTCACACAAGCCAAAGCATTTTCACTGATTTTTCATTCCTGCAAGGCCTGTTTTTTCAATTTTTACCTTTTGAGTCGGTATAGATAGACTGAGTGCTGCCCAACACCTTTTAGCTCAGCTGCCTTCTGGCTAGGTCAGAGCAGGGTCCTCCTTCCTTCTGGGATCCAAGGGCAACAACCCTATGTTGTCGGTTATGGTTACTCTTATGTGAGGCAGACAGCAGAGCCTCCTTCACTCATTCAACTTCTTTGGGGCTAGAAAGAAAACTAATTAAACCAGGATAGGGAGAATCTCAGTAACCTCAATCTACAAACCCTCTACTTTCTGTGGCTGTGATGCCCAGAACTAGTACAGAGAACTGGGAGAAAGAGTCCTGGGTCAGTTCTGAGTATGTGCAAAAGTCTGGGAAAGTGTGGCCTATGCCTTTGTCTTGTGTGAGATGGCTGCATACATAAAACTTAGGCTTCACGAACTGAATTTACTGCTAAATATAACCTCAAGGTTTTACGCAGGACAGGTTGTTATTAATATCCCATCTATTTGACCTAGATTCGGTAGACTGTGAAGTGCCACATTTAAATTTAGCTTCTAAAGAAAAAATAATTAAATTGAAAAATCAATCACTGGGCAATTTCACATTCAGTTCATTTAAGGTCACATTGTTGCTGCCTCAGAGAACATAAGCTATACCAGTTTAAGCTTTCTTAAAGGACCAAATTCAGAAGTGATGTGAAATTAAGTATAATTACATACTGGCTAATGAATCTAAATTGGCATATAGCATACATATTGAAAGGTATGTACACATTTACATCATCTTTGACTCACTTATTGGTTGGACCCAAGAAGACAAGGGGCAGGAATTGCTACCAGGGTTTCTGTATGGTTCAAAAGGTCATAGCTGAAGTAGACACATACCTGCTTCCCTTCCTGCACAGCTGGGCACTCAGGTCCAGGACTTGGCAGAGGGATCATAGGTTGCTTCCCAAGGGGTTTTCCACTGCTGCACAGGAGTTGCTGTGTTATATGTGATCTGTTGTGGGTGAATGGCCTTTGCAATCCATATGGTATTATTTTAATCATTTTACACCTTTTTAGTATGCTGGCTCTAGGGAAAGCCCTAATCCAGAGTGAAACCACTTGAATCAAATTTTACTCCTCTTAAATCATCAACTATGAACTATGTTTTCAATTTCTTAGAAAATCTATAATAATCCAGTTAGAGGTGGTCTTTGGTTTTATATCTAATTGCTTCTCCAGCTGCAGGTGCTTTGGGATTCTATCTATTTTTTTCAAACTGCATTAATTTCATTCAGCAGAACATTTTCAACAGCATTTCATAGTACTATGAAGTATAAAGGTTTTCTGATTGCATCATGGCATATGCATCTCCATTGTTCAGAGAACTTAGCCCAGTATAGTTTGGTTCTAGATTAAGATATATAATTCCAGATGGAACAATTTGCATCTTTGGGCTTTTATTTTTTTTAAGTTTATGGGCTGTAAGTATAAAATAACTGCCTATAAAAAAAAGGGATCACTAATATTTGTATTATACCGTGATAAATACTGGTTAATGTTAAGTTCTTAATGTGGCTTTACAAGAAGTATAATTTTATTGTATGCTATATTTCAAAATTGTCTTGTTAGGTTCTGTAACACAATTTTATTGACTTGTAACAGTAAACTCTGAAGTAATCTAATTAGGAAAGTAAACTTCCGGAAAGTAAATTGGAAAGTACTTTAGAAAAGTATCTTTTTTCTTTTAATTATATATTTCTGATTAATTTGTGTTTTCAGAGAAGCAATGTTGGCATAGCTGTCTCACTTAATAAAATCATTCTTTGAGCGTATGAGGCATACTTTAAACAGGACCTTGGTAGACTCAGTTTTGCAGACATGCAGAACTTCTGCAACATAAAGCTGTAGTTCAAAAAAGAAAAAAAAAAATAAAGCTATTTGCAAGTTTCACGGCGCTCATTTTAGAGTAATAGCAGCTGGCTGTAAGAAAATCCATCTGCATCACTTGCTTTACTCTGAGATGCAACGTAACTCAATAGTCCCTAGTGCCAGCTCAACTGATAACCAAGGGAGTTACATTTTTATGCCTAAAGTTTTGCATTTCAAGGTAGCATGAAGCATCAGAAAGAATTGCAGATTGTTATTCATTATCTGCATATCAAGTCAGAGTTCCTAATATAAAGATCCTTGTTTCTCTTTTCTACAGGCATGTCCAAGGGAGGAAGGAGCACAGCTGGTGAGACAGCTGCAGTGGGGTAGACTTCATGGAGGTTTCTGTAAGGTTTCTGCTCAATAGAGATTACAGATTTTAGGGGTGCAGTTCTTCCCTGTTTCATTCATTCCTCTTTCCATTGTTCCTGGACTAATGAAGAAAAGGAAATTCCTTAGATGAAACTCCTTTATGATGAAATTCTGTGGCACTTTTGTGCACCGTATTTTTCTTTCAATAGGAGACCAGGTAAAGGAGGACAGAGGCCACATCAGAAGATAGAACTGAGCTGTGTACCTCCATCACTAAGCTTTTTGTCGCAGCCAAATCTGTATATTCAAGTACAGGCATTGTGGAAATCAATAGAAGTACGAGAGGAATCTTTGAAAATACAATTAATTACAAATGCAAGTTCTAGATAATTAAAAAGCTTGAAGATTTCTTCTAATTTAACTGTACCTTACAAATATTAAATATTATTTTCAGTATATTAAAAGACATTTTTAAAAGAGGTAAACTAATTAGCATGATCGATGTGAAGTTCTCAGCCAATAGTAAATAATATTTTTTTATTACTTTTCTTTCTTTTGTTCTTTATTTTTTTCTTTCTTTCTTGGAAATCAACCTGAAAGCTTCTTGGCAGACTGAACTATTTCTTTTGTAAGCTTACCTTCAGATATTGCAGGTGTGACAAGCTCTACTGAGCTTTCCTTAGGGTCCATTGCTGTCCTCCTGGTATAAAGACTCGGTGGGAACTTCAGAAATACTTGGCATCAACTCTCAATTCCTTTACAATTCCTACAGAGAGATTCCTTTGGAAGTACATATTTAATGGTTGTACTTTAAATCAGTGCCAAGAAGAAATGCATTTCTGCTGAGGAGTGGTAGTGTTGATTTTTTGTCTTCTTCATCCTTTAGAGACTCTAGTCCCAGTCTTCTTATTCTAAGATTTAATTCTGAAAATACAGAGTCCTAATACAGAAGAATCATTTTGTTTATTTACTTGTTTTAATGCTGCTAGAAATAAAACTATCCTTCCCAGCAAATAGGGGAAAAAAAAAAAATAAAAAAATCCCACCACCAGTAGTATAAGCAGACCAAATATTGTGTCTTCTATACAGTACATTGAAAAAAAGAAAATGAGTCAGGTTGGTCTACTGCTATGAGATGTGTCAGATACAAATAACTTTGAAATTCAGATATTTCTCTCAACAATACCTCCACATATTTCCTAGAGATCAGCTTATAAATGGCTCCATGTCCTCTACCATGACAAGGTATCCTTGTCCATGGGCTGGCTGCAGACTCACAAGCTACAGGGTAAGTGCCAGAGAGCAGAGAAGCCAAGGATTCAAGATTTCCAAAAGTTACAGCCAAGGCACTTGGGTGGTTGAAGAGAATGGCATCACTCCCTCCTGTTAGAAGGTGAGGAAAAGAATTGTGTTGTGGTCTCCATTTTACTTTCTTAGCTCTTCCTTTTAATAACAGATAATGGGTGAGAGGCTAACTTCTCATCAGCACAAGGCAGCCTGTTTCATGGACTGCTTTGATCCAGTTCTGGTAAAACTGCCTGTGTTTTCCCCTTTTCAAAGAATCACTAGCTGTTTCCAAGCTGTTTCTTTTCATCATTAGGCTATGTAAAAAAATGCCTTTGTCTCAACTATGTGTGAAAGAGACACTCACAGAATTGAAAAATTTCCTTATTTTAAATAAGACTAGAAATCAAGTGGGCGATCTGTTGAAATGCATCATGGTGTGAACTGCTTCTTGAAAACACACTTACCAGCCTTCCAAACACCAAGCAAAAAAAGTCTGGTGATTTTCATCTTCTCTATCTGTCATCATGACAAAAGACAATTCCTTTGACAATGTGGTAAAATATACTTCTAAAAATCAAGATAATAATAAATTTTTGATTAATATGTACTATTAGCTATCTAGAGTCCATTTCTATTGACCTTATTATCAAAACCAATACATATATTTTGGAAGAATCAAATACTTTAAGATGAGATCAAAGCAGGAATAAATTTTCCATGTGGGATGCTTTAAAGGATGTCTGGTCATATCAGTACAGTCTTGGGAAGATTGCTTTTTGTAAAGCAGATGCTCTGTATTTAAATTCTGTAATGTAACCACTTCAGTGTTATTTCTGCATGATACATTGAAGAACATGAGCAGTTACATTGAAACACTGTCATCTGTCCACTTGGTTTTTCTATCAGCAGTGGAAAACAGCATCCAAACGACATCCCATAATCTAAGCCTCATGAACGTTTCAAATCAGACTAAGAACATGAGGAAAAAAAGCAAAGGTATTTCTTCTTTACAGCCATACTAGTATGTTGAGATGCCAAAATTTCATCAGTGGTCTCATGTTCTCTATTGCTGCCTCCGGAGACACAACATGCAGTAGCATTTTGTGTTTCTTCCTTATGCCAAGGTCAAACACCACCACTGAATCAGGATGAGAGACTTCCTTACTCTCTGATGACAAGAAGAAAATTTCTTCTGGTGCTCACCAAAAGAAATTTATTGAAATATTGGAAATATCTGAAAAGTTCTATTAGTCTTAAAGTTCTACCTTCATTATCAGTATTCTATGTTATTACAGAAGTATGGAGTTGAATGTCTACTTTAGAATAAACACATGCAGTGAGAAAATGAAGAGAAAGAAATAACCATCATCATCCAAGTTTCTTCTTTGCTTTCTGGTAACTTCTTGACCTTGAACATTTGCCGTCTCTGGAGATGTTGACAATAAAGTAAAAATGCCTTGTGGAAAATCAATAGGACTTCTGAGCACATCGGAGCTTTTTGAAGTCATACAACCAAATTTGACAGTTAAAATTGTAGCCCGAGGTGGGGGGGGGGGGGGGGAAAAAAAAAAAACAAAGGTTTTACATATTAAAATAATTTTAAAAGGTGCGA
>JANHFX010012627.1:7641-22108 GCA_027560015.1 Chloroceryle amazona | reverse complement strand
CCCTGGCTCTGTTCCTGTGTGGGCTGCCCTGGGTGCCCCTGCTCTGGCAGGGGGGTTGGACTCGCTGCTCTCCAGAGCTCCTTTCCAACCCCCACCATTCTGTGATTCTACGATCACTCCAGTTACTCTGGAGGGCCTTCCCTGCTGTTGTAGAAACCTTGAGGAGAAAGAGCAGCTGTGTTCAGGAGCAGGAGGAGGAGAAAGTGCTGGGAACACAGCACAGGGAATCACAAGGGAGGGCGAGGAGGGTAAATCATGCTCAGGAGCTGACTTGAAATACCAAAACCAGCTCCCTGGAGCTGTTGCTTTCTCGACAGAGGGGATAGCGAGGGCGGGGAGGGGATCTGCCAGTTGCAGTTACTTCTGAGGTTCCTCTTGAGTACCCCTGTGGTGTTGATCTCTCCCTCTCCTTGCCTGCTTTTAGAAGGCCAGGTAGCGTGGCTGCCAGGACTTACCCATCTGGTTTCTCTGCTCTGTACCTGGAATGTCAGCCACGCTGCCAGCAACTATGCACCCAGCTTAATTACAGCCTGCCACTCTTCCTTCATCCCCAGTACACCTCAGCCCAATCCCAGTCTGTCCCAGCCTGCCGAAGCAGCTTCACACATTGCCAGGCTCTGACATAATCGGGCATATTGAACAAACACCACTCCTGGCTGAAAGAGAGCAGGTCCAGCCAGCCAAACGTGCTCACCGCACGGCTCCGGAGGGACCCGGCAGCCTGGAGATGACTCACATGAGGATGGAGCATTCCACAAACACATTACAGCATTTATCTCCTTAGAGATAATCTCCAAGCAGCCGGGCATTAAGGTGTAAATCCATCCCAGCTCGATTCATGCATTTAAGAGGAGCTTGAGACAGGCGTCTGGTCGCCTTAGGCTCCTTCCAGAGGCAGTGAAACAAAATCAGAGGTGAACCAAATCTCAGGTAGGCTACTTTCCTCTCTGGATGTGCCTTCAAGACTATGGTAGGGTGAAGGTGTAGTGGTGGGACAGATCTGAGCCTGGTGGCGTGAAATTAAGTCAGTTTTCCTCTTGCAAAGCAAGAAAATGGGTTAGGAAGGAGATGAAAACCAAGTGCAGAGCTTGAAGGTAGAGAGATGTTAACTGTCTAGTCTTCAGTTGGCAAGAGTTGAATGACACAGGTCCTGGATCTCAGAAATGGATCCTCTCAGGGCTTTACACCCAAGATTTTCCTGCAGTATCTCCCCAGCACTGCACCAGATTAAGTCAGCACAGGCAAAACATCGCTGCCTTCTCACTCGAATGGGTCTTTGCGTGTGTAAATCACTCGTGTGGGGAGCAGAAGCAAACCCTGGTGCAGATGGGCACCTCTGGGCAGGCATCCCAATTTGGGTAGGTTTTGGTGTTTGATTTTTTTACCTTGACTTCCTAAAGAAGCAGGATTTGAGATCCTGGACCAGCCTCCAAGCTGCTTCCCTGTTCCCTCTCCATTCTGATCTGCCTTTGGAATTGCTGGTCAGTGGCAACCTCCGTAGAGGTACCGAGAGGTACAAGGGGCTCAGCTGGTTAAATCTCCTGTATGGATTTTGGAAAGCAGTCCCTGGACAGACAAAACAGACAAATTGGGGCCTTACAGTGGGGCAGTGGCAGGCAGATTTCACACCTTAAGTGATCTGTTGGGCAGCTGCCTGCTTGGGTGGTCACTGTGTGGCCTCTTCATCCAGAGCACCGCAGCTTGGGTGAGAACGTAACCAGTAAATAAATACATTTACCAGGGAAGTTATTAGCTTTTCCTCCCCCAAAAAGTTTCCCTTGGGAAAAGCAACATCCAGAGGAGTTGTAAGCCTCCCAAATTTGCATGGTTTAGGCAGACCATTTGCTCCAGCAAAACAACTGGGCTGAGGCAGCATCTGGAAGGTGGCGTGCAGGACTCAACAGAGCTGCTGTGGGTTTAGGATGGGGCTTGGATCCCTGCCTGGAGAAGGCTCAGCAGAAGCAGCAGTTGTCTCCCTGTGAATCACTAACCACTGGGAGCAGTGCAGGGGATTGTCACTGTCACCAAAATCCACCTGCCCTGGCTTTGGGGGGGTTAACAGCACCCGATGACAGGGTGGGTTTTGCTTGGTTGCTGCTTAGGTCACCCCTGGCAGGGCTTGTGCCTCGCAGCTCACAAACAGGAGAAAGTGGCAGGGGAAGGCTCTGCAGGTGAAGAAGTGCTTTGAGGAGCAGCGTCCTGAATGCTCCTTTCCTGTGGCTCTGGAGTGCCACAGAGCAGGAGATCTCCCCAAGACCAATGGTTGGGACAGTCATAAGCTGGTGCCTGTTGTGGATTCTCTACTGTCTAATAGTGCACATGCTGCAGCCTTATCTTCTGCCCTTGTGTTGGGTGTGGGGGGGGTCCTGTTCCTCTGGTTGGTCTCTTCTTGTAACTGAGGGATGTAACATCCCTGTCACATCCTATCCTGCCAGCCAAGAAGGTGGCAACTGTCCAGGAAAATCAAAAGGTAGGTGGAATTGGAGGGAGAGCCTGTTTGTGTAAGCACCTTTATCCCTTAGAAACTGGGCTGAAGAACAAATGAAGTACCAGGCACAGGCAATTAATGAGGCAATTACTGAGTATCCATGAGAGTCCAAACGGTGAGAGCAGACATGGGTAACTGATCTGACATTTCTCCACCAGCCCAGTCATTTACTACCTGGGTTTTCCTGACTGGCAGGGAATAAACCAAGAAGTATCTTTTATACTGACAGGCCCACCGAGCAGTTACTTCCTTAGGGAAGTGCAGAGAAGACCCAGTGCTCCAGAGAGGGATGACAGATCTTAACCCTTTTAGGACAGGACGTAAATGGCCCAGTCCGTGTTGAGGCTTTGATCAAAGCTCTGGGTTGCTACCTGTCAGCAAAGCAAGCATCAGGGAGCCCAAGTCTTGTAGAGAAACCATCATCTAAAGAGCAGACAGGCACTCACCACGAGGAATTCAGGTATTTCCAGGCACCTGGCTATCAGTGCAGCACTTCTTGAAGCATGCTGAGTACAATGATTCCAGCATAAGGTCAAGAATGAAACTCCCAGTTCCTATCCTTGCTTTGCCATCAGCTTGCTCTGTGAGGTTGAGTAGGACAAGGTTGTGGGTCCTTCCCCTGATTTGCAGACGCGTAGAGGCGCTGATTTAAATCAAAAGTCTGCCAAGAGCTTTAAGCTCCTTGGGCCAAGCTCTGGAGAGGGCTCTGTTATTATTTATGCATCATTTTATACGTCAGGATCAGGTCTGGGCCATTACTACAGTGATGTCTATCAGGGCCAGCAGCCCTTAGCATCACTGCTCTGTTCCAACGCTGCCCGTACACAGCGTGGAAGACTCCAGAGATCCCATGGAGGCAGCTGGGTGTAACTGGGAGGGAAGGTATCTAACCGTGGATTCATCTGTGGTATGCAAATGACACCGATAATAAGAAAAGCATTGTCTGCTTGAATGAGCCGTGGCACATCGCAGGTGCTCTTATCTGCAGATCTCAAAGCTCTTGGCAAAAGCAGGGATAAGCAGGTGGCAGCGGGTCCTCCCTTAAACTTTCAGCTGCCTCAGTGATTTCTGTCAAGAGATTTTTCCGAGGAAAATCTGGCTTTTTGGTGAAAGCAGAATTTTGCACGAAGTGTTGAGGGGTGAAGGGAGAAGGGAAGGGGTGGTTGTTAAGCCTAAGCAGCCTCGATCTATGAAACAGTTTGGGAAGAGAGTTGTGCTTTGTGATAATAGAGAATAAATATTTCCCCATTTCAGTGGCCATTATTGCTGGTAACTGCTCCCCACAGCTGCTCTCTGGCCTGGGGTATTTCTCAAATGCCCTGCACACGTTGGTATTTTGCTTTTTTGATGGGTTTCCTTTCATCTCCAGTTAAGCAGGAGGATGCTGAAGATGGTGACACCTCAAACACACAGTTTTATGCACGCCAGACCACGAGTCTGTTCCTGGGAATAACAGGCTGGCTGAGTTCAATCAGTCCCAAATCCATACCTCTGAACACCCTCCCCCCTTGGACTACCCAGCCAAGCTGGACACCTACTTGCTGCGGAAGCTGTCCATGGTGTCCAGGACCCTCGTCAGCTCCGACTCCAGATTTTCCTGCTCATAGTTGAGCGCCTTCATCTCTTGTTTCATCTTGCTCATGTACTGATCGTAGATGGCCTTGATGTCCGACTCGGAGTGGGAATTGTCTTGATCCTTCAGGAAGTTCCACCGTGTTGTCAAGACCTTGTTCTGTTGCTCCAAGCACTGGACCTACAGAAGAGGTTTTGGAGATATTAGGAACACTGGCAACCGAGATCAGAGCTGACTGCTCCTGGCAGGGCAGGTGACATTGACCGGGAGACATTCAGAGTAGTGAGAAGCTGCTGGAAGCAGCAGAGATTTCCAGGTAAGAATGAGAATTCCCCTGAAAGTTAGGCCAGAGGATGGAGGGCTATAGGAACTTTTACACTTTTTAGGCAGTTTTGTCCTGCTCTGACAGCAGGGAGGTTGGACTCTATGATCTTCTGAGGCCCCTTCCAACCCCTACCATGCTGTGATGCTGTAATTACCTACTAACTAATTTCTGGGTAGACCATGTTGACATCAAAATGAATGAGCAGCTTTTATTAAGTCACTGAAAACTAAGAACTGTTCTGTGCTAGTCCCCTTTGCCTGTGAACATACTGAAGTAAAGGCTGTAAATCCACCACAGCTCACGTGCAGATGTCCAGGGTGAAAGGAATTCAGATTTACTACCTCAGGGTGGCACGAAGCTAAGTCCTCTCACATCTAGGATCACACCACAGTGAAGTTTGAGTAGTGAATCAAGAATCCTGGTTTCTATTGCAGAGCAACATAAACCAGGCCTTTGGGAACTCCAGAGAACAAGCAAAATAATGACAGACTAGCCAGGAGGTTGGCGTGTGCGTGCACCCATCTGCTCGAGAGAGGATAAGGCTGTGTCATCATCCACCCATCCCTTGGCCAACCCAACACTCTCCCTTCCCAACACTCACAACCTTAGCAGTAACGCTCAGCGTTCAACTGTTCACTCTTCAAAGCTCTTGGAGACCTTCAGTGAGTTACCAAATTGCTGTCTCTCTCTCTTACTGCTCTGTGAACCAAACCAAATGCTCTTGGTCCTGTTTTGCCCGGTGATTTTGTGAGTGGCCTCTGCTCTCTCATGGAGTTGGTTCAGTGCTGGTCATATGCCCCACGTGGGGTGACCTTGACCTTCTGCTTGGTCTTTAACTTTCTGTGGCCTGAAGCAGCAGCAGTGCATTGAAGAGGCAGAGTCCCAGCTGCTGACCCCTGCACCTGGTGGGAGATGGCATCTCCCAAAGCCCCTCTTGCCTGAGCAGAGGGAGGAGCAGGAGAAGAGAGCAGCCAAGCAAAGCTGAAACACTGCAATGCTCCCAGCAGAAAGGATGTGAATGTTTGGAGTGTTCCTCTTGCTGTTAGAGATTTAATCCTTCCCTCCCAATATCTTAATGCGTGGCTACAGACACCCCATCATAGTCCAGTCTGCTGACTGGTTGCTTTGTCCTGGCCCAGAGCCAGCGTGGCACGTGTGTGTGTAAGGCTGAGAACCAGGGGATGCTGCTGCAGCAGAGCCTGAAAGGGGCATTGCAGGTGGCACAAGGAAGTGGCCTCCAGGGCAACAAGGAGACAGTTGGTCTTTTTTTTTTCCCCTCTCCATCTGAGGCATCTCAGAGATTGTGATAGAGCATCCCTCTGGGGGACTGGGGTCAACCTGGGGGACTGGCTGTAGGGAGCAGCCTCTCGTTTTAAGGCAGCTTGACAATTTGTTGATGGGATGGTAAAGGATTGAAGGTGTTGCCTGTTGTTCTAAGCCCATCTTTGACCCTCCAATCAAATCTCAGTTCCTGACCTTGCTCCCGATCTTTAGCTGGTCTTTTCTCCTCCCTCCTCAAACTCTTCAGTCTCCTGTTCCCAAACCAACCCATCACAGGCTTGACCTGCTGACATCTTGGCTTCTTATGCAGTGTCCCTCTTAGCAGGAATTCTTCCTTGCAGAGTCTCAGTATGAGCTTTGCAGCAGAAGAATCACCCAGATATGGCCTCATTTCCTAGAAAATCACATCTGAGCACAGCAGTGACCAAAGCTTCATCTTCAGAAGCCTCTACCTCTGTGCTGCTCAGGATAAAAGTAGAGCTTCAACCAGGGTCTCCATGACTTGGCTCTTCCTTGTCTTCCACCTGGGCATATCTAGATGGAAAATAAATACTAGCAGATCTGGAACAGCCTGCTGGGAAACCATCAGCAGCAAAGTCCTGAAGTTTGGTCAGTTAGTGTGGTCAATTATCTGAGGAATGAGCCGCTCGGGCTTCAAACCATCTGAATTCCTGATTAAAAAGACAAGTTCTCTTTGACACGGAAGTGTCATTACTTTCCTCTGGAATGAGGGCCTGAGGCAGATGGCTGAAGTCTGCTACCTGATGTACCACTTGAAGCTACAGCCTTCAAAGCTAAATGCAGGAGTTGCCAGCTCTAAAGTCAAAGCCACCCAGCTAAGGCGTTTGTATCTTCTGTCCATCAGGCCCCATAATGCACTTATCAGCAGGCCACCAGATTGGGTTTATCAGGAACCCTGGAGGCTCTCAGTTCTTCCGTGCCTGTTTGCATGGAACAGGACAGTGCACGTGGTCTGGCTCATGCTGTCCGTGCGTGGTCTTGTCCCACATCCCCATGCTCTCAGCTGAAGTCTGGTTTCTGAGCAGGGCTGACATCCACACAAACCCCAACCTCTCAGTCTGGACAGTCCAAGGACCAATCCTGCAGCACATGCAACACAACCCACCTGGGTGATAACCAAAACAAGGCTTCTCCAAATTCACATTGCCAAGACCTGCGCTTGCAGAGGTGCAGGTTTGGAGGCTGCCGAGAGCCTCCATCCAGGGTCAGCCCCTGGTACCACCACACTCCTGTTTGCACATGTAGGTGTGGTTGGTTCCCAACTATTCGGTTTGGAGAGATGCTGTGGGAGATGATTCCCCCGCCCTTCTCTTTCCCACTGTGAATTCAGGTCCTCTTAGAGCTAGAGTTAAAACAAGAAAACTATCCCAAGCCATAGTAGCTTGGCATTGAGCTCCTGGATCGCAGACTGCAGTGAAGCAATCCTAGGAGATTACCATCTGTTTACAGAGCACCAGGGCTTTGCAGAAACCTGCCTCGGCTGGATGAGTTGTTTTCCTTTGAGAAAACCTTCTGCCTTCTCAAGGCTCTTAAGAGATGAAAGCGACACTTTCTTGGCTAGGCATGCAACCCCTCACAAGTAAAACCACAGAGGAGGGAGGGGGCTGGGGGGGGGGGGGTCTCCCTTGCCCACCACATTGCTGCGGAGGTGAATTTTCAGCTCTCTGCAGCAGTCAAAGCAGAATTTGAGCTGCTGCCTAAATTGGCATCACTGCCCATGGCCATGTCCCCACTGTGGGGCCAAGGCCTGCTCCATCCACAGCGTGCTTCCGTGGCCCTGCCTCTGCTGCCACTGCAGGGTGGATCCCTGAGGACAGAGCTGCTCATCCTCCCCAGGGACCCCTGGGGTGACAGGCACAGCAGAAGGGATGCATGACCTGCCTGCTGCTGCTGACCACAGATGTGGCCCAGCTGCACCTAGAGAGGGTGTTTGTCCTTGCTAAAAGAGATAGCACTGAAGGAATAACTAATTGGGTAATTAGCCTAATATTCAGAGCCTGGCAATGATTAGCTGAAGGCCCTGATAAGTCTCCTGAGAGGCTGGTTAGTATCTGTTTCCCCACCACCTTCCTCATCCCTCACCTGCCCTGTGGTCCTCAGCAGCTCCCCTTACCTTCTCAATAAGGGTCACAAATTGGTTGTTGAGCAACTTGATGTCCTCTTTCTCCTGTTCCCTCACGGCTTGGAAGTCTGTGTCTATATCCAGGTGCACTGGGGCCAGGAGTCTCCCATCAATGGAGAAGGAGGGGTAAGAGGAGCATCGGTATCCACCATCTCCATGGAGGCTGAGAGAGCTGTAGCCACTGCTACCCAACCCGTTGGGACTGCAGCGGCCCAGACGATCCGGGGACGGGCTGGCTGCTTTTTCTCTGCTCATCTTCCCTGACGCCTCCCAAGAGGAGAGGGAGCCAGTGGTGAAGGCTTTGCAAGGGTTAGTCATGCTCAGCTTGTGGCTCTGCAGCTCGAGGGGAGGGGAAGGGAAAAAAAAAACACACAACACGAGATGAAGTTTTCTTGCTGCTGCTGCCTCAAAGGGAAAGAGAGTAGTGGCACGCTGAGGAGTTTGGTCTGCTTAATTCCTGTCTCCTCAGCTCGTGGGTTGGCTAATGAATTACAAGCACCTGTTCTCCTATGTTCATTAAACGGAGGAGGGTGTAACCGTTGATGTAATCCAGATCAACCTGTTGGCTTTTTTTTTTTTTCCTCTCTCTTTCTTTCTTTCCTTTTTTCCCCTCCTCTGTCTGTACCCTCCTTTCTTCAGGAGCTTGTTTGTGTGGTGAGGGCATAGGCACTTCCAGCAAAAACAAATCACTCGCAGGTAATTCGCTGGGCCCCAAGCGGCCGCTTTCCTCATCC
Source organism: Chloroceryle amazona (assembly GCA_027560015.1). Classification (NCBI taxonomy): domain Eukaryota; kingdom Metazoa; phylum Chordata; class Aves; order Coraciiformes; family Cerylidae; genus Chloroceryle; species Chloroceryle amazona. The sequence goes on along the minus strand of JANHFX010012627.1, from coordinate 13,564 downwards.
TTAAATGGTGAAGAAAGGAACCAAAAGTGCTGGGCTGCAGCTGGCTCGGGGAGCAGGGTGCTGAGCACAGCAGCTGCGAAAGGACTTGGCACGTGGAGCCTGGGTTCAGCCCCTGGCTGGTTTCCAGCCAAAATCTGCAGGGAAGAGTTGTGATTTTTTTTTTGTGTGTGTGTTTTGTTGGGTTTTTTTTTGCTGGGCAATGTTTAAAATGATGAAGGATTTGAATTGGCTAAGGATAGGAGTTTGGATGGCTGAGGGTAGGAGTTTGGAAACACATCTCAAGCTCGTTGTGATTAGAGGTGCCCACGGTCTTCCTTTGAGCGCATGGGCACATCACCAAAGCTTCTGGTGCTCTGAGGGGTTTAGGGATGATAAGGCTGATTTTTTTGAGCCCCCTGAGTTGTGGGAGTGGAAGAGTCCTGGGGTTATTCAGTTACCTGGTCTGGCAACAATGGAGACCTTCAAAACCTCTAGATGTCAAGCTGGATCTCAAAAGTCCCCAAGTCCATCCTTGACCTACCGTGCTCCTGCTCCTTGAAAGCCCTGTAGAAGCTGGCACTGGAGACACCAAAACCACCATCTTTTAATGAATCTGACGCTGCTGGGGTGGCACACCCTTAAAGACCTGTTTGGACCTAGGTATAAATCCGTGTGGGATATGGCTCTCGTGGAAGCATTTTCCTGCTTCAACTCAGTTTCTCGTGTGAAAAATGAGGACCAAAGAACCACCCATTTCTGCCTTTTCTTGTCTATTGCAGTGTTCTCAGGAACGGGGATGGTCTTCTCTGGGCAAAATTTGGAATTTCCATTTTGTGGGAAAGCTGCTGTTTTATGGTCTGGTTCTGCCCCACGCTGGATGACAAGCTGGGAATTTCCCTGCCAAGTGGAATGAAAGAAAGCTTGGATCTGTCACAGACCTGCTTCAGCATGAAACATGTCTGGTGGTGTGGTAGTTCTTGTCCGAGGAAGGACTTCAGATGCCCCATTCCAGTAGGGTTAGCCTGTTCTTCAAGTGAAGCTTCAGTATTTTGCCAAGAACAATCTGCTCTCCCGTGGCATGGCCACCTTGCCCGAACACCCCTGATGAGCTACTTCAATACCACCTCCCTCAGTCAACAGATCCTTCCAGTTTAATCCTGACGGTTTATTTGAAGGATTCACTCAAAATTTACGTGTGGGAGATGACAAAGCTCGTGGCTGTTGCCCAGTGAGGTGAGATGATCCATCTCCTCATGGGCTGCTCGCTGTGGCTTTGCGGTTGCAGGCACATCACTGTTCCTGATTAGCATCAGGTCATGGGGTCACCTGGCAGGTTTGGGGTTTTTTTTTTTTGCTTCGTCTGGGTACCGAGGGCAGTTGTGATGGCTCCCTCGGAATGATCCCTCTGCGGGAAGGAGATAGAGGTGAAATTGGGAGGGTTCAGTTTGCTGGTTCCTGGGAGCAGAGCTCTGCTCTGAGATAGGTGGGGTGTTGCACGAGAGTTTTGCAAGGTCCCAAGAAGTGCTGCTGCTGGGAGAGAGCATCAGGCTCTGCTTCTTTCTCCTCCAAGTACCATTTCTTTCTATCCCCCTTGTGGTTTGTTTGTTTGGGGTTTTTTTGGTGGTGTTGTTTTTGGTGTTGTTTTTCTCCTCTTGAATGTCCTAACACTGGATCCAGCCTGTGAGCATCTCCAGTTTGGCTGAAACCACATCTCCCAATGCAGAACAGTGCACAAAATTCTTCCAGGTGGTCAGATCAAACTGTAACATGTTGCTCAATGCCTTTTGAGTCCTGGCTCCTGCACGGCAACGTGTGCTAGGTCCCACATCACGCTGGGGGTGGGGGCCCAATCATTGTGCCACAGAAAGGTGGTTTAGGATTAAAGCTGCCTGCAGTGCTTGGGAAAGGCAGGGGAGTGGAAAGAAGTTTTGCAGGGGGAGCACTGGAGCCACTTTACTTTGGGATGCTTATCAATGCTTATTAATACATAAAGGGTGGGTGTCAGGAGGATGGGACCAGTCTTTTGTTCCAGTGGTACCCAGTACAAGGTGGTAATGGGCACAAAGTTGAACATAGGAAGTTCCATCTAAACATGAGGAGCAACTTCTTTGCTTTGAGGGTGATGGGAGCACTGGAATAGGCTGCCCAGAGCACCAACAGAGTTTCCATCTCTGGAGACATTCAGAACCTGCCTGGACAATACAATCCTGGGCCCCCTGCTCTGGGTGACCCTGCTGGACAAAATGATCTCCAGAGGTCCCTTCCAATGCCTTTCTAGGTGCCAAGGCTGAAGCTCCCGTGGTCCCAGCTGCTAGGCAGAGTGTGTGTGTGGGGAATCCCAGCTTGCCCCATTAAGGGGGGCACTGCTACTCATGGGGCTGGCTCCTAAGGAGCCCCTAACTCCAGTCTAGCCAGGGTGTAGCCTCATGGCAGCATCGTGCTCCTGCTCTGTGGTGTCAGTGCAGGAATCTGTCACCCCAAGCTGCTTTTTTCAGGGATGGAGAAGGGCTGGCTGCTTCACACCATGGCAGCCAAGGTCCTGCTGCATGTTTCTCTCCCTTGCTCTCTTCCCTGCCCCATGGGAGAGGCTGTGCTGAGTCAGGGTGTTTCTCCTCTTCCTCCTGATGTTCTCGGTGCTCCTCCTTGGCCAGGTATTTGGTTCAATTTGGAATGGGCTGTTGTCCAAAGTGGGGCTTTGAGATTTGACACCAGCCTTCTTGGCTACACAGGCAAACAAGCTAAGAAAGGATAGGGACAGGAGGAAGGTGGTAACAAGGTGGAGAAAGCTCTGGAGGATGCAATGAAGGGTCCAGTCACCTCCAGCTAAACTGCTGTGTTCTCTTCTTTCTGTATCATTGTTGCCTGTGTCCTTGCAGCCTGGTCCAGCTTATCTGCTGCTCTCTCTGGGTGGAGTCGTCACCATCCAGTGATGCCGAGTGGTCCTAGGTTGTCCCATTCTGGCTATGACTGGAGCAAGGCAATGAACCTTTGAGTTCAGGGTGTGGTTGTTTGGTAGGTTGAGTGTTGGATATGGGCACAGGGTGGCTTCAACTGCCACAGGGTGGCTTGAGGGTGCTTAAACCTTTGCAGACAAACCTAGAGAGTCTCGTCACCTTTCTCTTGATACACGGAGATTTATCCTGGCCATCTGGAAAATCACCTTTTAGGTTTCCTGGCTCAATGTCTATATGTCTAGTAGAATAATTTATTTATCAAGGTTCTATAAGTAATTGCTGTTTATTAATATGGGTGATGTTTGAAGTACAAACAACGAATCAGCATTTGCCCCAAGGAATCCGAATGAGTAAGGTTAAGCAAGACAGAGAGAGGGCTGAGGGCTGCAGGGCTGCAGAGGTAATGAGTGGGTCAGCAGGACTTGTTTAAGCCTCCCCAGGCACGCGAGGAGTGTCTGGAGTGGGAGCTGTGGGCGTTAAGCCAAATGACACATCACAGGGGAATGGCTGATACTGTGGCCACAGGTAGGACAAGGCAGAGCAGCTGCAGGTTCCTGGTTCCAGAGAGCCACGTCCAGTCCACCAAGTTCACTCCAGGTTTAAAAAGAAAGCAAGAAGGTGGCTTAGTTTGTTAAACATTTGGGTTGCTTTTGTTAAGTTTGGGTGCTGGCCTCGTGCTGTGACAGGAGAGGTGTTTACCTGCTCTGGGGCATCAGCTGGAGGTGGGTTGATCGTGCAGGGTCACAGCCCAGCAATGTGCCTGGAGTGGGTTTGTGATGTGGGGCTGTGACTGCAGAGATGCCCCACTTCAGCTGCTTCTCGGCCCATCTCTGCAGTGCCTGGTGGAGGAGGGAAGGTGCTGGGCTGGGCTGGAGATGTGCCCAGGCCAGTGCTGTGGTAGGACAGCCAGGGACACGCCGGTGACCACAGGGCTGCATGCTGATGTGGGCACGCTTGTGGTTTACCAGTGCTGCTCTTGTCTGACCCTCCCCAGCCCTGGGGGACAGTGGATGGGCACCGAGGGAAGTGCTGTAACCACCCTGCCCATGCTGGGATTGGAGTGTGGGGGCTGGGCACAGGAGAATTTCACCCCAGACTGGGTGTCTCTGTGGATCCTGGTGTGGGGGGGTGGTTGGGGATAGCACTGCAGCCTTCCCCAGCTCCCCTCCCTCCCTGCCTTTTCCTTCTCTCTCCCTTATTCCTTCTTTCCACGCTCATCCACCCTTCTAGTGTCACACTTCTATTGTCCCCTCCTCCTCTCATTCCTTTCTGTTCCTGCCCAGAGCCCTTCCTCCTGACAGCCCCCTTCCCTCCTTCCTCCTTTTCAATTGCTGGGTGAAACTGTGAGTAGCCAAAACTCTGCCACTGAAATCACTTCCCCCAAACTAGACGTCACCTGTAAAGAATTTACAGGAGGGTTTGGAAGGCAGGATGGGACGTGCCCACATCTGCTTCATGCTCAGGATGGTTTCCAATCCATCTGCAGAGCTTTTGCTCACGTAGTTTCCAGGAAATTTCTGGTATTGGGGGGGGGGGGGAAGACTAGGACTAATTAAGAATTAATTGGTGGTGACATCACTTGTTTCTGCTGGGGTGCTGCAGGGTCTTCCCTTCTGCAGTACAAAGTGGCTGGGTGATACCATCTGGGGCTGGGGAAGCAGCTGTGTTGGATCATTTCCCACATAAAGGGACTTTGCTTTGTCTTGGAAACCGCTGCTTTATTTCCTCAGCTGAAGGATGTCCCACAGTCTGTGTGTTCTCAATTGTCCATCATCCCAACCCATCCTCTGAGCTCCGCCGGGAGCCTGAAGGTTGCCAGTTCCCTTTCAAATCACCTGTCCTGTTACTTTGGCTAATGGCTTCTCCTTTCTCAACATCCCTGCTTATAAAAAGAACATAAATGAGATCCACAACGTGAGGATTTACTGCTTCGTGTTTCTCAATCCGCACCTGGGCAAATGACTTCATTCCTTTTAGACAGCACCCAGCATCCACCACTCCGATTACCATCGGGCTCTCTGCTCTTGTGTCACACTTAATTAGGCATTTTGTTTCTGCATTGTGTGTCATTCTCACAGGGTTTGCAGCATCCATAATGATGTCTTGTGGTTCAGTGGGTGCTACGAACCTTTAGCTCTTAATGATGCTGCGTGGATATTTATGAAACCATCGACCAGTTTTGCAACACGAAGGTTTCTGAGGCTAAAATACCCTGGGATCTGGTTTGGTTTTGGTCTGGTTTGGTTTTTCAAGGGCAGGAGGGGGGAACCAAAGCTGAAGGCATGAAGGTGATAGTTAGAAGATGGGCGTTTGTGGTGGGAGTTGCAGAAATGCTTTGCCCCAAGGTGGGGGTTGGTGGCTGATCAGAGCAATTCCAGCCTGTGGTGGCTTCTCTCCTAAAATTAGTGTAGCGGGAGCGAGTCCAGAAATTTAAGGCATGAGGTGAGAGGTCTTTGGGTGTATTTAGTTTCTTTTTTCTCTGAGAACTCGGATTTGGGCTTTGGTTGGATTATGGCATCCGGTGGGAGCCACAAGCTGGGATCAGGGATGTGGTGAGGGTGCGAGTGGGAGAAGGGGATGGTGCCACTGCTTGATGCAGCTGTGGCAGAACACACCGAGGAACAACTTGCTGTGGGATCCCACAAAGATCAGGAGCCCCTCTGTGCCTCCTCACTTGTGCCTGTGCTTCTTCAGAGGCTGCAACTCATCCTCCCCCTCTACTCTGTCTTGGTGAGACCACAGCTGGAATACTGTGTCCAGTTTTGGGATCCCCAATTCAAGGAGATGGGGATCTATTGGAGAGAGTCCAGCAGAGGTCATGAGGATGATGAAGGGACTGGAACATCTTTCCTGTGGAGAAAGAGTGAGGGAACTGGGGCTGTTTAGTCTTGAGAAGCCTGAGAGGGGAGCTCCTTGCTGGTTAGAAACATCTGCAGGGTGGGGGGCAAGGAGAAGGGGCCAGGCTCTTGTCAGGGGTGCCCTGGGACAGG
>JANHFX010012625.1:0-54686 GCA_027560015.1 Chloroceryle amazona | reverse complement strand
TAAGTACAAAGCTGTAACAACTATCATACACAATATACCACTGCACAGACACCCACGGTCACTCCCTCCCTCCCTCCCTCCCTCCCTCCCCCCCCCATTCTCCCTCCAGACTTCCTCAATTAAAAAGTTCACTCCAGTTTTGCCTGGGCTGTAATTTATTTCTCAAGCTAAGTCTTTTGTTGTTGTTTTTGAACAAAACACACAGTACTTTTGTTCTTGCCCATTCAAATAAGAAAAAGATGCAGTTCAAAATAATGAAAACAATTTCACTTTTGTTATTAATCTTTTGTTTTAATCATAGTACTTGATAAACAGCTGAACAGGATCCTAGTTTAACAGAAGGATAAACAAGAACACTGATGACAATTTGTTACGACTGCCTTAATGTACCTTTTGCTTAATGAACATCTGAATATGCAATAAAGTATTTTTGGAGGATACCCCAAAAGAAAACAACTTGCTGGTTGAGCAACAGAAACAACTTGCTTTTTGCTATTATGTTGAAATCAAAGTCATTTATATATAAAAATAAATGTTATGTTCTAACAAGAACATTTTAGACAATTACATCTGTGCTTAACAAAAAAAATATTGGTCACTCAAGACTAGAATAATTAATATTTTAAAAGTTTTTTAGATTATCAGAATGTATGGATACAACTCAACACAAACTGTAGCTGAAGGGAAACAGGACTGAAAATATCAATTTGTCCATCTGGAATAAAAATGTGACTAAATTAACTAATTAAATATTTAAAATACTACCATGGAATGTGACAGTAGATATGGTCCATACCTACTATACCAGAGGGAAGGAAAGTTTAACATGTAATAATTCGTACCTTACACATTTAGTTAAATATAAACATTTGTTATTTATACATAAAGTTGCTTCCAAAAAACTATTAATAAGTGATTTAGTTGCACTTAAAATCAGTCTCATTTCTCATTTGCCAAGTATTAACTTTTCTTAATCTTAAATCAACTGTCACTAGTGCACTTTTAGTTAAGATTTCCCCTCAGGTAAGTTTTAATCCTTTTAAAAAAGCCCCCTCACCTAAACCATGAATGTACAAAGTGGCAAAAGTTAATCCCTTTTAGTATAATCATAGTTTATATACTTGTTTTATAGCCAATAACAAGAATAGGCTTTCCTTTGCAAAATCTCCTTCACATCTTGCAACAAATGCCACGCACTTAAATGAAGTAGTTAGGCATGGCTAGCACTTGTAAAATGCCAAGGTCTGACAAGTCTTGTTGCTTCCTCCACATCAAGCATCTCTTACATGAAAGAAGATTCCCTTCAGCTTGCCAAAAAGCTTCCACAAATCCAAGTTAGATGCTTCCTGGAAACAAAGATTTTTTTTCAGCTCTGTTTGGCACCAACCGATTCATCCCGCAGCTTTATGCTTTCCTCCACAGCACCCACACACCTCACCACAGTGATGGCATGCTCTCAAAGGGAGGTAGCAGCACATACATGGGGCGATGAACGAGAGCGCCACCAGTGCTAACCAGCGTAAGCAGAACTTGTCATCACTAGTGTCACACGAGCAAGGATCAGAGAAATCTCCTTCAGAGTCTGACATGCAGTGATACAGCATGCTCTCTGCGCAAAGCATGCAACTAACTTGGTAGATACATCTTTTAATAGGATCTGGCGCATCCTGACATTTTCCTCTGCCGTTATCTTCATGATTAAACCTCTCCTGGCAGTATATACAGCGGGAACGCTCACCATCCTCTTTTCTTCTTTTTGGGTTTTTAAACTTTGATGAGGAAGGCTGAGTTTTAAATACCACAGAACTCTTTGAGTCTTTCAGGGAATTCAACTTAGTTCCATCCCCACACGGGTATAAATAGTCAGATTTTTTACTGTCTGATTTAGAAAATTGTATATTTGAGTCTGCGTCATCCCTCTCCAGGTCGTTCTTCCACATGTCAGGATGCCTGTAGTCCGCATAACGACGTATCAAAATATCACGAGGGTTTATTCTAACAATTTCATCTTCATCCTGAAAACTAACATGTCTGATTGACTTCGGCGGGACCTAGAATGACAAAGCAAAGTAAGTTTACTGAAGTGAAGTCCCAAATTTATGTCTATCTGCAATGGAAGACAGATTAGAAAATTAAAAACACCAACAACCCAGCATTATTTTCCTTGCTGCTTGAAGATAAAAAAAATCATCTAATTTTCTCACTAGTACAATTTACAGACTTCCCCACAATAATAAGCCTTTGCATGACATTGGGACTATGAGCTTTAGTATTCTTTCCTGACTTTGTCATATCTCATAAGAGATTTGGGTATTTTGATATCTGCATAAAACATGACACTGTTCTTTTAATTATGCTCAAAGTTTGTGTTTTAACATATTAAAGTGGCAACTAATTCCACAGATCAATTGCACCTTGCGTGAATTTGCTAATTTTGTACCAGTGATAATCCACTGCTTTAGCATTAACTCTTTGATACATTCCCTTTGAGTTACTTGTATTACCAAGGAGAAGCTTCCCTTCATTCCTGCTCTAAATTTTCTGACTCAGTCCACTTTTGGAGTAAGTGTACTGAATACTGGTTAATTATTCTGAAAGCTGTCTTCCAGACAAGGATTTTGCCATATGAAGAACAATATTCAGTATCATGATCAATCAGTAACAGTCGCTTCTAAATTCATCTCCCCTTAGCTACCACACAGTACTTATATCAGTTAGTTTAGAACACCTGTAGGCAAACACCTAAGTCCTTTTAAAATTCTCAACTTGTAATTAACTGGCCATAATTCAAGGCTTGTTACCTCAAAAGGCAAGTAAGAAGGATCATGCTAAAGCTAAACACATATAAAACCAACAGCAGATAAGATAGAGTTCTTGTTTAGCCTGCCTTAAATGAAAGGGCATGGGGACATGAGAAGTGCTTGAAGGTGGCAAATTTGAATCATCTGAACTGAAATACACTTACATCTAAGGTCTGCAGTAAAACAGTGGACTGCCACTGTTACAGAAATCACATAACAAGTGACTTTTAAGAAAAGGTGTAAATAATGGCAGGATAAAAATTTAGCACATGTATGAAAGTTGCTCCTGATAGTAGCAGATAATGCAGCAAAAAAAGTGTAAGTCTGAGTATGTCCCAGTATTCCTGCCTTACAGACAGGCAATTATTTTCCTGCACCGTAGGGCTATTATAATTGGAGCCAGCCTATAAGCAAACTTCAAGTCAAATTCCACCATTTTCTCTTGTCAAGTTCACAGCCTGAAAATCATTTCAAAGAAAAGACTGAAAGACCAAAAAAAAAAAAAAATTCAAATCACTCCCTAACCCATTAGCCTTACAAATTCTTCCAGAATTTAGGAATACATCATTGGCAACAGTAGTGATGCTTGGCGAGTGTACCTTATTAATACCGATCAAATTACTGAGAATTCATGTGTCACTATTCCATAGTCTAGGACAACAGTTGAACTGCATGATCCTCATCTGATGCAGTATGTAACAACAAACTGCTCAGGATGTTCGGGTTAACACACTTCTATTTCACTTTGCACATGTCCATGCTCCTACAACACCAAAGTCTGCATGCCCTGGTATGGGGGTAGAAGGAAGAGGAGGAAGAGGGAAGACTGCTGGGGAAGAGCACGAAGCAAGCTTCTTAAAATATGCCAGCTTCTGATTATGTAAGACTATCTGTAGCCTGCTCTAACCTAATCATCACTTGCTTGATAATCCTTGTGTTACATATTTTAAGTGCAGAACTGTAATTAGAGCTGCTCTGCCCTGAGAGTTTCAACTGGAGTATGCTAACAAGAATATTTTTTTTTCTTGGCCCCAAGCCACATAGCTGGACTTCCACAAGGTCTGGAGGGTACAGGGTGAAGAAAGGTTAGATCCTGTTCAGCTAACATTGCTGCTCTTCCATGCTTCCCCGGGCTCTGATGCAAGCAGTTAGGCTTCCCTTTTGCTTATAAAAGCAGTGTCCTTCCCAAGTCAAGAGAGAAAGAGACAATTGTTTTAGCATCAATAACTAGCTATGGCTAGTTGGCTTTTTAGAATGGTTAACAGTGTACATTTTTTAAGGGAAAAAGCATCCAGAATGTCACTACAATTCCATTTGTCACAGGCATAAAGGATGTGTCCATGTGTCCACCCCCTCTCCATGCAGAATATACATGCATTTAAAACGTAAAATAAATCCCATTGTTTAATAGAAAACAAAACAACCAACCAAAACCTCAAACCAAAAAAATCCACCCTCAACCTCCTGTTCCCCAGAGAGCCAATAGCCATTAACAATCACTACAGATACTAACAACTCTAAAATCTAACCCATCCTCAGTCTTTGAAGTTTATTTGTCGTTTGAGCAGAACACACCACATACACAGAAGTTTCATTTTTTTCAAGTTCCCAGCCAAATACCTACTAAAATGCTTAAGGTCTCACATGTTACAAACAAGGCAGCACTGTTCTTGATTCAAATGATATTAAGAAAATTATTTTTTATTAGGAAGTGGTGAAAAACAAGCAAACAGGAGAAATGTTGGAAAAGCTTTATAAGTGCTTACATATTGAGTGTTTAATGGCACCTTCCTGAAAGTATGAGAAACATGAAACCTTAAGAACAAAACACAATCCAGATTTGATTAGATAAAAATACCAGCAAAATTAAATGAGTAACACACAGTCATCTAGCCACTCTAACTCAGTACCTAAGTGCCATCTCTGTGTAATAGCTGAAGGAAGAAGGGAGGAAGAATATTACAGCAAACTGAAAATCCACAGAGAATCTCATGATGAACATAATTATCCCACTGGAAATTAGGCTGAATTTTTTTTGTTGACACAATTGAACTCACTAATATTGCACCTTACTTGAAGGGGTACAGCTTTAAACAAAGCACGGACACTTGCTTGGTTCCGCAGCCTTTGCTGTGTCTCCTCAAACAGATATACCTGACTTTGCTCAGCTTGCAGCTCCACAATAAGAGGACACCAGCAGCTAAATATATCTTTGCGAAGTACTAAATTTAAGTTAAACACACATCAGTGTATCAGAAGCTGAAGAGCTGAGGGACTTGGGTATTTCTTAGTAACAGTCAAAGTATTACAGGTAAATTACACTTTTTTAGTTTGAGCATGTTACTTCTCAAGTTATTCAACTTATGAGCAAAGTAAGAGTGTTCAAACTTATTTATACAAAACTGAAGCAAAAGGTATTTACCTCAAGATCTGCTGTGCCACATGGTCACATGCATGGAGTCCAGCAGAGACCGTGCAACGCGTGCGCATACAGAATGTGAGATTTTGTTGACTTGCCTATGTTCTAAATGTGTGCACCACAGGACCATGCAAAAAGCATGGAGTGTCAGATACAGGTGGTGCTACAATAGGAGAAAAATATTTTAAAGCATATCTACTTAGATTCCCATGGAATCTCCCATAACTTCAGTCTACAAGAACTGAATACTAGCATTATTTCAAAGAAAATCCTGTTTAATTTCCATCAGACTGGCACTAACCAGTAGAACACAGCTTAAATGATCATTTTTCTAAGCAGCGAATTCTCTATGTGCTCTTGAGACATGCAAGCTACTGCACTTTTCTTTACAAGTCAATGAAAACCGAGAGCACACGTCACTGAATACTGTAGCTGTTGTGTTATGTGCAATAAACTAATCAATCATCTATTTTTTTGTCCCCCCTCTTTGATGGTAAATGGGAATAGAAAAATATATACATTTTGATGAACAGAATAAACAAAAATATGAGGTGACTTATACAAAGAGATAATTGGAGCAGATCAATGATTAAAAATCAGAAACTTAATACTTCAAAGCTCTTTAGTTAGTTCTTTAGGTAACACTGTTTGTTTCTTTTGTCCAATAAAGCAGTTAGAAAGTAGCTGTTGTAAGACTTGAATATAATCGTATCTTTCCTTGGAAGAATAACCAAGGGTATTAAAAAGCTTTATTTCAAGAAGCACCAACATGTTCTGATGTAGTGTTCACAACTGAACTTGCATTCTGCTTTGACTTCTGTTATTAAGTTTATTCTAAAAAACTTTCATGTGTTTGCTTCTAGGTGTAGGACCTTCAAACTAAATATTATACAACTCACTATTAAGTCTACTTCTACAGTCTATATAAACTGACAGTTCTTTGAGGCTTAGAAAAAAACAAAATGTGTATTGTTACAGCTGTGGCATTGTCTTTCCAATCTGAAGCTGCACAAATATGACCTCGTAAAAAAAATGTCTGTCCATCAACCTTCCTCACATTAGTGTTTTCTTTCTGTTTTAAGTATGTTTACCAACAGCTTAATACTTTTCATGCATAGCTGATACTGTTTTCCTTTCTGTACCAAAATAGAGTATTTTAGTTTAAATAGTCAATTAGAAAGTATAAACAATGCTTCTTTAAAAATATTTATCAAAAGTGCCCCACTGCATAGTGCATCCATGATATCTATTTTGAAGTTACTCTTTTAATATTTCTAATCAAAACAATATTAGTATACATGTAACTGAGATTGAGCTCATGGCCAATTAACATTTTCTGAACAAACTTACACAGCTTTTCAAGGCTGCAGATAAGAAGTCTGTAATACAGAAATATGACTTCAAAGAAAGTGATTTATTCACATAGTCTACTGCACTACAAGCACAGTTAAAATACCTTCACAAAGCCTTACCTCTGCCACAATAAGCTTTGCAGATGAACTATTACAGCATTATATTGATCATTTCAAGAACTTCAGAGTATAATACTACATAGAGGGACTTTCATTCAAAGTGCTTTCTTGTCAGAAACTACATGCTGTGCCATTAATGCAGCACGCAAAGAACTGCTTCTTTTGCTGGTAGTCTTACCTGGTTAGGTTGGCTAGGAAAACAGGCTCTCCTGGTGTTGAAATCCTCAAATGCTGTAGGCCTTAAATTTGCACCGTTGTAAGGTTCACTGGTTACTACAGTTTCGTGTTGGAAAAGGTGATCTTTCGTTAATGAACCTGATGTATTGTCTTGAGTAGTCTAGAATACATAAGAATTCCCTTGAAATGATTTTGCTTTAATACCAAAGCCACAACAAAACCTACGAGTTCATACATAAATGCATTAATATTCTACATAATGAGTTAGCGGCATCTATAAACATAAGCATTTAAAAATTCATACTTTTAAAGTACTTTTAAGTAGGCAATTAGTTTCTTTCTGTGAGTCAGCGTTGGAAAATAAAGACTTACTTCTCTGTAGAGTGTACACAGCTTGGGCATTAGAGATACATGCCTTTAATTCAGCTGCCAAATCAGACCTTTAAGGAATGAGAGGTGAGCCCTGCCTCTGAGATTCTGCTTCCATTAATTACGCCCAAGGTTGCCAGTATTTACAAATAGGCAATTGGACGAAAAAAAAAAAAGAGACTAATGTGAAACAGTGCTAGTCAGATCTTTTAATAAATTTAAAGATCATCTGGAAATGAACGCAAAGTCAGTTTTAACATATACTGATTCAATTAAAACCTCTAATTACAGCAAGTATGTATTAAACAACTAATGACTGTCTTTCTGAAATTAAGGTTATAGCAGGCAATATAATATAAAAACATGTGACCATGTGGCAACACGATATCTGCAGGACATGTGCCACTCAGAATAAGGAAGAAGCAGCATGTTTAGGCAGTATATTGGCTTGTGAGATGATCCAATCTCTGAAAATAACAGAAAAACCCAAATGGTTCTCATTCTTTAAGCTTAACTGACTGGCATATACTTAGGATACAGAAGAGCATATTGATACAAATCCCACTGGGCTGCCAAAACCACCATACTGTACAATGTTTTGTTTGTATTGAGAGACACTGTAAAGTGCTGTGGTTTAGGGTCAGGGCAGCCCCTAAGACCCTAAGGTAACTGGCTGTCATGATCTTATAGCACTGAGAAAATTCTAGCATCCAACTTCCAGCAATGAGAATGTTTCAGCTTTATTATGAGGATTTGTATACATCAAGAAAACAAGGGAAAGTCAATTGATTCTCAGTATCAATGAGGCAACTACTGAGTGCCACAGGCAGAGGCAAACCTGAAGTTTTGACAGGTTAAGTGCTAACATTGAATCATTAGATTTAATTTATCAAGATACTTAAGGAACTTATTCTGGGATTACACTAGCACCTCATATACATAAAATCATAACGTATCAAGTTCTAAGGTATCTAGATAAAGTGAAAGTAGTTAATCTTTAGGAAAATGAAAATCTTCATATCACAAAGAATTTATGCATTGTTCAGAAGCATGCTGAGTGGAAAAAGATTACAATTAGCAATCAAGTAATGATCAGCTTTAATTAATACTAGCAAGCATATACCCCATGAAAGACAACAGCTCAATTGTATTAAAGCTCCACTGAAAAGTTTTGAAGACAGGCAAAACTCCAGAAAAAAGTACTTTTCTCAGATTCTTGAGCCTGACAACACCACTAAGCAATTGACCCTGTTGTTGTCAAAATCAATTTTTCTGGTCAAACGCTGTTTGGAAGGGAGTACAAAAGAAATGTTTAAATGACTGGCACAAGCTAAATTTCATAGATGTATTCTAATAGCAAACAGCATCAAATTTTGGAGCAATATCAAACATCTTCCTAACAGGAGATACTCCTGCAGGTACACTGCCCAGCAACATAAAAAGATTCCAACACTGGTTCAAACCACAGGAAAGCTGCATACAGAATGAGGAAAAAACGCCTACAACTATTTTTGCTTTGAACAATGTTACAAATGCTTACAAGGAGAAACTATTTAAGCTAGGAACACACTTAACTGCTAGAAGCCCTTTTACAGAAACCACAGTGTTAAGTGCCTAACCCCTTTACCTCCTCCCCTCCAGCTATTATCAGTTTGAGTGGTCTAGAGATAAGGATGAGAGCTACAAAAACTACTATGCCTTCCTTCCCTGGGAAAAAAACCAAAACACATACTGTCCACAAGCCAGTCTCTATCCCTGGGTGAGATCTGCAACAGCCTGCATTATTTCCTGTCCCTGCAGGTGATTCACACCTTTCTTCAGAAATAGACTAGCTACACTACAGAGCAAAAAGGACACATGTATATGTTCATGCTCATTCAGACAACCACACATCCCTTGGCAGTCAAGAAGGGCTCCATCCAACATAGGATGCAGGCACCAATCTTCCATTGCAGTGATAACTGGCAGCGCCAGACACTGACACAAACCTTAAAGTACGCCTTTGTACCCTATATGCAGCAATTATAATGGAATGTTTTTATAAAATTCCAACACAGACACCACAATTGAGGCTAACTGACTTCAAGGACAAATCTGAGGGTGTCATGAGATGGAGAAAGGCATCTGACCTTTGTAAGGCAAGAACTCATGGGACAGCTGTTTGTAAATTGCATCATTCACCCTACCAACCTAGACACTACAGGTAAGAGGACACAGCCTATTTTGTGTTTTTTTATGAAAAATTACAAGTAATCAGGTCCATTATGATTTTATTCAGCTTATAGATATTCACTGTGCAGAGCTACAGAAATGACAGATGAGTATCCTGAACTCTGTATTTTCAATTAGACTGACAGTTTAGGTACAGCCAAACTACGCTTGTTAATATCAAAAAGGCTTTCTCTGAATGACACTTCCCACTCCAACGTGATGTTTTATGGCAAGGTCATAAACACCTGAAACCCCACATTTACAATGGAAACACTGACAACCTGAAAGGAGAGGCCCCAGAAACAAAACTTCTATTGTATTGGAAATGTATTTAAGTAAAAAGCAAACATGTAAAGTTTTCCACATGAACTAAGTTTATTAAATATACAGAATATTACACACAAACACAGGTGCCCACATTCCCCTTTTGTACTGTCCAAAGCAATCACACCGCCCACATTCAATATCCTTTAACCACAGTCTGCAAAGTACAGTACTGGCATAGGTTATTCAGCATCATCTGTAAAGTAACCTACGCCAGTTTTTAATGCACAACGGAAATCTGGTTTACTCCCAGCTGCTGGTATAATAATTACTGTCCTATGGTTGCTAAGAGATACTCTGAATTTTTTTTCCAAGACTACTAAAACATTTCTGTGCACACAGGCAAAAGGATGCTGGGTAAAGCAATAAAATGACTCCAGCTGTAGCTCTCCAGCAGAATTCAAAGCCAGATGACAGCTGTAGAGAAAATGAAAACCAGACTGAGATTCTCTTCTTCTTCAAGTTCTCTCTCCTTACTTCGCCCAGTTTGCCAGAGTTAAGTCTGGGAGAGAATTCAACATTGTTCTGGAAACATTGTTAAAAATGTTCTGCCCTAAGGAAGTTTAATGATTACACAGAGGATGGATGAGAGACCACATTTCCGTTGCATCCCAGTTCTTGTATTTACTTCCCACGAGGCCTGAAAATCTGCTGTTTGATGCTTACCAACACAAGAATTGTTTAAATGCTTTTTCTTTAATTTTTTAATTGTGAATAAGTCACACAGGTTTCAAAAACTTCCTTCTGCTTTAGCTACTTCTAAGACTGATGAAGCAACTATTTTTGTATTTGGCAAAGAAGCTATATTATAATCAAGTATATATTTCTGACACAGACTGAAATATTACCTAGATAACTCTGTTTGCTACAGTAAAAAAAAAAAAAGGCATTTGACATGATGCTTTCTTCCAAGGCTGTTCTACCTGAATATTTAAAGCAGACTACAGATTTTTAGGATACTAAGGAAGGGACTAATAAATTAAAAAAACAAAGCATAACTCTAAGGAAATAGAAATGAAGATGTAAAGTGGCTGTTAGGGATACTGGTGAAAAAAAAAAAAGAAATACTAAGTGTCCTCTTTTTTCAATACCACTCAAACAAACCCATTATTATTAGGTTTATTTTAAATGGATAATATAAGTATTACTTTTAGTTTTAAAAACTACACATAACCTATTTATTAAGCACACTAAATATTGCTAATCTTTAGTGTTTTATCATGTGGTATTTTCTCCTCAATAAAAAACAATACAGTGTCAAGGCCAAATTATTTCACATTTTCTTACAAGTCATAACATCAATTTATTTTTGCAAAATAAAAACTTCTGTGAACCTTCTGTTACAGAGAAAATAAACTAATAGGTCACTAAATAGTGCACTACAAAGAGGTCACTAAATACCGTATTTCCAAAGAGGCACATGAACCATCTACGCCCTCCTTGCCTGCACAAAAACTGCTTAAGATGCGTAAGTCACAGGCCTTTTTCCCTTCATATTGACAGAAATCCCAATGTACCTATTTCTGAAAGAACAAGCTAAACTTATTTTTCTGCTTATAATCCATCAGTTCACATTTTTATACTGCTTGTAGTGAGAAACTCAAAAGCGTAAGTGCTCCATTTCTTATAACTTCAGTAGCGTTAAAAACATGTTGGTAGCCCATAAATAACACCAATATAGCTGAATCAACAAAACTTAAAAGAAATTAAAGACTCAGCTGCTCTATTTTTCAGTTCTCAGAAGGAAGGCTTACACATTTCGGTATCCAAAACCCACATAAAAATCTAAATGCACGAGCTCTAGATTTCATTTAGCTAGATTTAATTCTACAGAAAAAAAAAAACAAACCAAAACAAAACCCAAACAACCAAACTAAAACAAAAAAGACCCCTGATATTTATATTTTTTCAGTTAAACTAGATGAGTTTTAGAGCAAGAAGTTTGTATTTGATAGAGGAAAATCTGAGCCAATCTTTGTACAAACAAGCAAACTGACTTAAACAAGCTGCTTATCTACTGCATTCAAAGCGCCTGCTTTTATTAGCAAAAAAACCCCCTCCTACCGAGACAAATTCCCAGTGTATATTTCCATATATGTTTACATACATTCCCAGGATCCATTTACAGCAAGTCAGATCGCTCTGCATTAACTAATTTGTGTATTTCTATTTGAAACTAATCTAGTAAGACTAAGGCTTATTTAATGGTACAAGCAATTTGCATATAATATGTTCGTTACACAACTAATAGTAATTGTAATCATTTAAGCAACCTTTACAAGCCAAGTAAACACCCTTAAATGACAGTATTTTTTAATACTAAGACTTTAAAACTATTTATGAAAAACAGAACATCTATAATGAAGCTTCTCAAAATCATAAATTCAAACTTCAGTAAAAAGAATGTTTTCCCAGTGAGATTTTATTTAAATGATATAGAAAGAAAAAATAATCCAGTGACCAAGACACAATATAGCAAGCAAAATGCTAGCCTAGAAGGCACAAAGTAAGTTCTCAATTTTTGGATTTGCATTTAGGAGCTGCACATAAAAGTTTTGGCCAGCTATATCTATAAAAAGTGATAATACTTATTACAAGTAGGCACTGAGGTTTAATAGTGGTACCACTGACTGGGTCATAAGGCTATGTGTTTTGATCTTATTTGGATTTTAGTTGCTCTCTGTAGCACTGACTGTAACCAGCCAGTCAAATACTTAAGACAATGTCTTCCTTTCTTCATCACTAATCATCCTCCTTGAAAAAAAACAAACAAAACAAACTGGTAATTAAATTTATGTACAAACTACATACTGTATTCATACTTCAAAGTATTAACTGAATACAGGACTCCTGAGGTATAAGATGGCTGTAACAGCACAGGCAAAACACCTTGACAGCAGATGATGTAACTGACAAAGACCTATTAATATTTTCAGATGTACCTTGACAACATCCTGGGGACTTTTCTTTCTTCATTAGTTTCATTACTTACCATACTAAGGAATACTATTAATATACATGATAGTTGCTACAGGGCATAGATAAAAATGTAAGTGCATTAACACACATGGTATGAAAAGTAAGGGTGAAATAGCTCTTCTCTCTTTTTCGTATTATGCAATTTTAAAAACAACTTAGGACTACTTAATATTTTTAATTAAAGGGAGGAGCTCCACTGCTTGATCTTTCATACTTCATTCCTTAGAGGTTACAAATTACAATTCTGAAATGCCCTTGCATAGATACACTCCAAAATTTACTCAAAAGTAATATTAAAGACTTGGGAAAACAGCTTATAGAATAAAGGTTTGGGGGGGATCATTACGCCTTTTAAACTACAGCAGGGTGGGAAGATGAGAGGACAAGTCAACAGGATTCTCCAAATACGTAATACGGTATCTTTAAACAAAATGATATTCGAAGTCTTTCAAGTTTAAAAAACCCTGGGGTATCAAATTCCTCTCACAACAGTATCAATTGTAGAAAGGGGAAGGGATTAATCATTTGGAGAAGAATATATACTACTTGCTATCTCTGAGATACTCTTGATGACTAGACCTGTTGCCTGTACCTAAAACACTGTCGCCTTTCTACACTAACATTCATAACACTGCAGCTAGAGCTTTGTTATTGATACATAAACCTGATGAAGCATCAGCTAAACCAGGGTGGGTTCAGCCTTCTCTGCATTTTTTTTTTCCCCCACTTCTGGTATTGTTATTGATAGGAGGTTTTAGTATCACTTCTTATACTTTGGTATGCAGATATGGTAAGAGATTGGCTAACTTTTTTTTGCCTCTAAAAATCCAGGTAGTTCTTGCCATCTATCCACAGGATGAATCCACAATTAAGCGATGTGTGTTGTGGTGAAGTGATGAAATATGTTTTCCGGTCTGGAATGTACCAGATAATTCTACCAACAGTTTGTACCACACAGGGTGTTTGTACCTCTAAGTTCTATATATAGAGAATATTTTTTTAAAAACTTTTTATTTTTTAATAGATACATAAAGTAAGTCTACATCGTCTATTTACATATCTAAATACATATCTACATAGAATAGATGATGCAAACCCACTTTTCTCCACTTTCCCAGTAACAAACTTTGTAAATATAAAGAATTACAGATATTTGCTTCAATTTTGGCATCCTTATATAGAAACGCAATAACTAGGCAGCATAATCAAGAGGTAATTAGTTTCCTCTAATCTCATTAGGCCTGTAGAAATTGCTCAATTATTAATCCTTGCAACAAAGCATGTTTAAACAAGTCTTTCAAAAGCTTATTAAGGATTACATTAACTTTGGCACACATTTCCTCCACCCTGTCAAAAATCTCATTCCTATTTTATACCCAAAATATCTAATATTTATAGCAATTTTACTTTAAAATGCCTTAAAATAAAACACTGCTAATAAAGCACAACAGGTGGTTGCATAGCCACCACTTGTATTTCTTCTACCACAAAATGGAAAGAAATCAGGAGACTCTTCTGCATTGCCACTGCATTGCAGTACCCTTTCTAAATACTTGAGTCTGTCTCCTACCATAATTTGATTGTTGCCCGTATCTTGAAAGCAGGCTTCTAATTTTCTTGATTTTGCATTGCAGAGGTTCTACACTGCATCTATCTACACTGATAAAGAATTTATTATTGTATAAATGACAAAACTCTTTCCCTCAATAAACCACTTAGGAATACTATCAGTTTTCTGAATAGTCACTAAGACTCATGAGTCAACTTGTTCCTATATCAGCTTCATACTGAATATCTGAACTCTGAAAAATGAACATGTATGAATAAAGCCAAGATTTTCCCGAAACTGTAAAGAAGAGATAACAAGCACACAGAGTAACAAGTAGGTTTTCACTCAGTTACATTATAGCCATTAATGTACATATGTATCCATAATATTTTTTTGTACTGTTTAATTACATGAATTCTTGGCTACTACCTGGCAGTGCTACACATCAATGCTACAATACTTGATTTATTTCTGTAAAGTGTTATAACTCTCAAGTACAGTTAGACATTTTTACCTCTTATGCCATTATGACCTGCAGAAATGGAGTGGTGCAAATAAGGATCAATAAAAGCTGAAATCCCAAAACCTGACTGGTTTATCTTCATTGTGTTTTAAAAGAATATCTGAACTTCCACCTTTATTTGGACTAAATTCTTTTAACTGTTAGCACCTTTTCAACTCTAACCATATAATGTTAGAAGTGTCTATCACTGCAGGGTAAAGTGTAGGGAAATAAAAAGGATGCACATGTAGAAAAAGAAGATTCCTGATCCCTCTTCCACCCCAGCTACCCAAAGAGTATTTCGTGTTCCTATGAGCTCAAAGAGGACACAATCTAGAACAGACATTGTAAACTTAAAAATTAAACTCAGGATAGTTAAACATCCTATTCATTAAATATTGACAATGTTCTAAAGTCTTTTAGATAACTGTTCTAGAACTGTTTCATTAAACTGAATTTCACTATTGCTCTTATTTTGCTTATTCTCTCTAACGAAAACAAAAACTATTCAATGAATTTCTTAACTGCAAAATTAAATTAAAAATTTAAAATACTCACTTGAAAGCAGTCTTCTGCCACTTCAACATCATTTGGGGAGGGTGGATAACCTACAGAAAAAGGCAAAAACCCTAAATAGACCAGGTTATATTCTTTTTATTTACAGTTTACTGCTTCCAGTAGTACTTTAGTACTACTAGTTTAGTTTAGTACTTTACTTGCTTCCTTCATCATCAACCAGCAAGTAAGCAAGCATATGCTAGCTTACTTTAACCAGTAGATTACCATGTTTCAAGCGGATTTTATTAACTACCATATGTTTCTACATGCTTTTATTTTATATACTGAGTATGCCTAGCCACACCCCTCTGTCTCATTCACACCTTTCTCATAGAAGCAGTTTCAAAGTGTCATCAGAAGTCTGAAGCAAGTGAGTATATTCTTGTTAATGCAGCATTTAAAAATTAAAGGCAGATACATTGGTTGGCATGACTGCTTTCTGTACTGTATTTTGCTATCAATCAGCAGAAACTGGAACTCTGAGACCCTATGAGAGAAGCAGACTCTTATGTTCTTTAATTATTCCTCTTGCAGGGATATGAATGATATCAGCATGATTCAAAAGTTGTCACTCTAGTATGTCAAAAAGCATTTCCCTTCAGAAACATGTTTCTTCCTTTGATAATAAGGTAACACACATTAAGTCCCTAAATTCACGCCATACTTCCCTCCCTTTCCCCATACGGCAATATGCTTATCATATTTTTCAGCTCAGAACTGATCTTCATTTTGCTCACTAGTTTCCATGAGGTCAGTGAAGCTCTGGAACCAGTTAGCTACATTACTATTAAGAGTAAATTCTTCTACCATCCGATAAAAATGTGTCCTCAGAACTACTGTCAGCTGTTAGTAGGAAAATTATTAACTGAAAGTATGTGCAGATAAAAAGGAAATTCATGGTGTCTCAAATCATTCAACGCCATAGCTTATCCTCTGACAACACAGAAGTTGTAACAAGCTTCTGAGAAGCTCAAAGAAAGACACTGTAACACTCTAGCTGCCTCCATTTATTCATCATTGAAAAAGAGAGGCAGTGCTTTATAATGTAGGGGTGTTTCAGGAAATTACCTTACTAGCATTTGTGAAACAATATAAGATACTTGGATGAATGGCACTTTAGAAATGCCAGAAGCACTACTTAAAAGCTGCTAAAATTTCAATATGCTATAGGTCAATCCACATCCTTATATACAGTCAGCAATAATGGTACGCAAAGTGTTTTGCCTTATCTCATTTCCTAAACATGCAACACGCTCCCCCCCTTGACCTGAAATATGTACCTTGAGAAATATCCTCTACTGCTCTCCGAATACCTCTGTCAAATGCTCTTGCATCAGCAGGACTCTGAAATGTGAGGCCAAACTTTTTGTCATCAATCTTCCAGTGGTAAAAAGTAGGAGTAACTTTGTTGTAAACGAGGTCCTTCTTCAGTGTGCATTCCAAGACCACCTTCCAGAAATAAGATAGGAGGAAAAAGACACCACTGATAAATATATCAAATTTGAGAATGGAATGTAGTATTTATGAATTACCTGAAAACATACATCATAAGAGAAGATAAAAGTCTCTGCTTAAATTTCTTCCTGTTGCAAGGATGTAATTTTGTTTCCATTACAGTCAAATTATTCACTAACAGTTGCTGATAGTATGATAACAGTGGTATGGGTTACAGACACCATTGGTGAATCTACCTGGCCTCAGAAGTATCTTATACCCACAGCAAGCACTTCTGTCAGTACAGACATGCAAGGTGTTCAGCAAATGAATCAGGCCACACTCCAAAAATATATTACTGTGCTAATACCAAGTATTACTGGGAATTCTATTTGCATACTTATTCTGTAAAATTTTTGAGCACTGGACTAATTTTAGGCTGCTTTCAGGTCACATCAGTTTTCTCCCTGGAAGGCTACTAGACAAGAGAAAATAATACAGGAGAATTGTTTTAAAAACTGACACCAATCAAAACTAAAATCTTTCTGAATGTATTACTGCCTGTACCTAGACACAAATATATTTATGGCTGATGTTCAACTATAATGAAAACAGTAATTAGGAATAACAAACAGAATTATTTGGGTACAAAACCATTACAGGTATATATGCACAATCGGTCAGGAAGCCAAGTTGCAGTCTCCACATCATTTCCCCACTTTAAATTGGCTAAGTTTTATGCAACATTGTTAGATTGAATGTTTCTTGTTTAAGAAAAAAAAATCCAAGGTGTACAAGAAGGTACAGAGCGACATGCACTGAACTGCTCCTGTAGCGCTAGTTACAATAAAATGTGCAGAAAAACAGCTTGTATCTCTCTATTACTACTAGATTCTGAAAAGCTACGAGAGGTGAATGAGGAATTTTAATATTCTATAATTCCAACATTAATGTATTTTCAGAATTTTCACTTTTAGCTTTATTACATACACAACTTGAGAACAATACAAAATCTCTTACAGCATTTGCGAAAAAGAGGTTAATTATAAATATAACTCATAAAAAAAAATCTCAAAACTTAAAAAACATAATCTGCCTGTACTTGGATTATTCTTACTCTTCCTTTGTGTTCTTCCTCTCCTTTCCTTGTTTAATTATGACATATGCAAATAGGTTTTTTCCTCCAGCTCTTCACTTATGCCCCCTACCCTACTGCCCACTAACCAGCTACTCGAGTTTTACTGCCTTTTAGCTCCATCTCCAGCAGAATGACATTCTTTCTGCACATAGGAACTCTTTTAGCATTAAAATAATTTCTGTTACTCCACTTTGAATGCCCTAAATGGTCAACAGTATGTAGGTACAATTGTCTACAAGACAGCATAGGAAGGATTCTAACTATATGCTGTAAATGGGCAGAAAAACTTGCTGCAGCCAGGAAGAAAAAAAAAGTATAATTCTACTGTTCTAAGGTGTATGAAATGATGGTTCTTTTTCCCTTTTGATAATTTTTCACATCACTGTATTTTCTTAGTCTGAGGACTTTTGGGGTATCTCTACAATACTAACACCAACTATTTTCACACTATATTTTGTGTGCAATTTCACCTAAAATATCTTTAAATTTTCTTTACCATAAGGGTGGTAGAACACTGGAACAGGTTGCCCAGGGAGGTGGTTGAGGCCCCATCCCTGGAGACATTCAAGGTGAGACTTGATGAGGCTCTGAGCAACCTGCTCTGGTTGAAGATGTCCCTGCTCTCAGCAGGGGGGTTGGACTGGATGACCTCTAGAGGTCCCTTCCAACCCAGACATTTCTATGTTTTTGTGATCATCAGGAATACAGCAAGACTGGTTTTATAGCATCACTATGAACACAAGCTTCCAAAGGGGTTAATCCAGGTTACTTTGTACTCAAAATTCATACCTGGATGACAAATAGTTTTAGAAGATAGTACTACCGGAGATAAACTACTGGAGAAAACTTTACTGAGTAGAAGATACGAACCCCAAACCAAACCAGAAAATCCTCAAACCAACTCCCCCAAACCAAAAAGCAACACTGCTAGCACCCACTACCACTCCCCCACCGCCAACCCTCACAACATTTTGTAAGACAAGCAATTGTTAATGAAACAAGCAAACATCCTATCCAACATTGTCATTGTTTTCAATTTAAGGAAGTAACAAATTTGACAGGGTGGCATTGATTTTCCAGACCTTAATCTGTATGAAAACAGAGCAGTTAACACAGTAGACATAAGTGGTTAAGGGCACTGAAAGGGGAAAGATTAGTTGCATCAAAATTGCATGTGTTATCAGACATAAGAATCCATACAGGTGAGGCTTTATGCCTGCCCCACCTTAGAGAAAACTGTTGCTTCTGTAGCAGTGGGACACAAACCTATAGTGTTAACAGTGTTCTTGCATCCAGAAATGCTAAAAACCTGAACCAAACAACAAGAAATGTGTCAACAGCACCTCCCCCTTTTTTTTTTATTGTCAAAACACTTACATGCTTTGGAGCAACAACATATTTTCCCCTCTGTTAAACATAACGCTGTCAAAGGCTTCTTTATGCTGAAGCATGCAAACTATCATTGGGGCTGGGGAGGAAGTAACCTAATACACATATCCCCAAAGCCTGGAAACGGAAACCAAGCTTTTAGCAATATAGATTTATTTTAGTTTAGTTTTTCCTTCCTGAGTCTTCAAACACACAAAAAGCCTTTTTTTTTTTTTTTTTTTTACTGCACTTTGCTATGTTTTAGAACTCTCCGTATCATACGTGAATATGATCTCACACTCTCTCAAATGGTCCCCAATCCTTTTTAGGTAGGCCTTCCCTAAGATCTCCAGTGATACACACAAAAAAACCCTGGAAAACAGTAAATTAAGTGACTACAGTTTAAGAAAATTGCATTTTTAAATAAACATGGGTTACTGTTCTGAAGGTTTTCTTCATTTGCAGACTTAATACTAAAACTTCCATGCCAATATGAAGCAGGCACCTTAACACTTAATGGAAAATGTTACAGAGTTAGAAGATTCAAGACAGAAGAGCTCAGATCCACATGATCAACATATAAATTTTAAGTGCATAAATAGGGCTTCAGTTTCAACTCTGTATCTCTCCCTTTACACAGTCACCTCTTCTTTAAAGGAATGACTGTAAACTGTGTTGTTGTTGGTTTTTTGTTTTGGTTTGGTTTTTTGGGTTGTGTTGTTTTTTTTTTGTTGTTGTTGTTGTTTGTTTGTTTGTTTTTATTTTTTGTTTGTTTGTTTGTTTTTTCTTTCTTTTTTTTTTACTCCTGACTCTCAATCCAAAAGATACTAGTCATTTTTCCTTTTCCTTTCATTCAAGAATGTAAAATTCACCAAAGCCTAAAAATCTGTAAGCTTAAGCCTAATGTATATTTAACACTTATGCTATTAAGATATAAGAGAGTTACTCTAAATGCAGTAAGCGAGAGCTGCAGACCTGACCAGGTTAGGAGGGAGTGCAACTGTTTGTTCGAAGCAGACTGGCTGGAGCCAGATCTAGTAAGGTAAGTAGAAGAAAGAGGGAAATGTGTAATTATATCAAAGTCTTTGTGAAATATCCTTACATTCCAATGCAGATCTACACAACCTAAGAAAACTCGCAGGGAGCATTCCCTCTCCTAAATTAATTCAATGGTGCCATTGCTTCGATTTTCTTCTCCGATAGCTAGGATGGGTTTTGTGACAGCACCCCCCATCAGGTGTTTTAAGTAACTCAGTACTGCACAAAAATTTTGGAAATTCTATATGTAGCTTGGAGCTGGTTCATAAGAGGGCTGATAGCAACCTAACTCTCACGTACATAAAGAAAGGATCAGAAACCCTCCCACCAAGGAATTTCATGATTAAATGCCCGCATATCCTATAAATATATATGGAGATATTTGGCACATTGGAGTGGAACTGCAATGTAGTGTCAAAAGCAGTTTGGTTTTTGTTTGTTTGTTTGTTTTTTTTCTTGGTTGCAGCAACTAAAGCTAGTTTACAAGAAACAATAAGAGAAGTGATAAAAGATCTCATTCTTTTTGAGCATAACCATTTAAGAGGCATCTGGAAGATTCTTCCATCAAATACCTCATCTATGGATTTCAAGTTGAAAGTTAAAGTTGCAAGTTCTCTGACTTTTATTCAGCATATAGTGGATAGATGTTCTTCACAGCTGCATTTCCTCCATACTTTATCCTCTGTTTTTTTAGGGACTGACTTCCAACAGCAAATTCCTAAAACTGCAGCAAGATCCAAAACTGCCCTGACAGACTAGCAGGTCACACGTAGGGCAGTGGGGGATACTACTGATGGACAAAGGAAAGGACACACACACACAAATGTGAGAAAAAAACCCAACAACTGAACACCAAACCAACAAACCAGAAAAAAAAACAAACAAAAACAAACAAACAAACAAAAAAATACCAAAACCCAAACCCAGAAGAAAAATCTGTTCAGGACAATAAAGGTTTAGAAAACATATTCATACTATCAGGAACTCATTTTAAACAGGAAGAGGAGCAGAGACATTTAAAACTTTCTACCAGAAGTGGAAATGAAACAAGGCTTGCCCAGGGGAAGCAGGAGAGTGCAAACAGATCAGGATGCTGATCCTGTGACATTTTCATATCCATGCATGGGAAACCAGCCTTCAGTTCTGAGCATTTTATTACCCTTAGATTTTAGAAGCAAGCTGTGAATGTTGAAAGTATTAAGAATTAAGAAAAATTGTGAACTCTCTCTAAATGCAACTAAGCTCTTCAAAACCAGCCTCAATAAGGCTAAAAAAGTTATAAAGGAACTACTGCAAAGTGAGGAAGGAACTGCAGGTGCACATAGCTGTGCAGGAACACAGGGTACTCTGCTAATAGCACTACGCCTCGCTGAAACAACTGAGTCAGCAGAATTTCTATTTATATGCTCTCTTCCTACAACAGTCACAGTCAAGACAGAAAATTCAGCAGTCCTGCCTCAAGGGAGAAAGTGGTATGCTTGAGAAAGAATCAGCAGTACAGTGTAAGAACCAATTCTACCTTTTAAGCTTACACAGTCACAAATTAATGGCAGAAAAGAGCACAGTCTTGATACGAGTCATTAAGATGGAGGTCTCGTGCTTTCCCCATTTCTCTTTGTTTCCACAGCAAGACACTTCTTCCTTCAAAAATCTATCTGGCACACAACTAACCAAGCAAACTTTAGCAAGCCAATTTTGTCTTCCCTAGGTCTGCATGTAGAAATGGTCACGATCCTCTATCAGCTTTCCTTCTGTGAGGCTGACTTTTGTGATGCTACTTAGGGGAATTTTATTACTGTTATTTTATTTAATGTAGATGATAATACTGCCTAATGAGTGTGTTCATCAAACCAGATCAATTCCTGCACCTGTCAGCTCTTTCTTCCAATACAAAGGTTGTTTTCATGGTTATCATGCCATAGCCAAATTCCACAACTGACTCTTTACTGAGGAATTCCTTCAGATTCTGTGTTTTTAAGAAGTTACCCCATTTTCCAACAGTGGTATTAAACATTATCATTAGAGTATAAACAGGATAACAAGATGATTTAATTTTAACCCTCCACTGCAAAAAAACCTGAACAGCAAAATGTTTCCCCAGATGGATGGAAATAAGCAATGAAAAAACCCAAAGTTTCCAAGTTTCTAAAAGATCAACATGCTTAATTCTAGAAATGCATGGTATTATATGTAACATGAATAACTGGCTCTTTAGGTATATAATCATTGATATGGACAGAATAGCAATAGCTATTGGACAGACAGCTATGGACAGACAGCAATAGCATTAGACTGAGACTATGAAGTTCCTTTCAGTCTACAAGCAACAATAAGCAAATATCTATTCTTAGGTCCTATGTAGTTTTAATAGGAACATTAAACGGATGTCAATTGTTACCGTTTTATCCCTGAGTCGTTCTCCATGGATAAGAAAATCAGCACAGCTATTCTCTTCCTGGGGAATGACTTTGAAGACTGTGACACAGCTTAGTCCACCCCCTCCAAGTGGCAACCATCCACCACTTGAGTCATCCCGGGTCATCACCACAGCTCGCACTCGTGCATAACTATTACTGGAAGAGATGCAAAAGAAGAAATTAGTTTTCCATAAATGCAAACCAGCTAAGTCTAGTTAAAAAAATGAACCAAAACAAACAAATGAACATAAACCCACAACCAAGATCACAGTAATTAACACTGGGGAGGTTTAGTCCTTCCATAACAGTCACATAGAAGAACCAGTCTAGGAAGACCCTCTAAAAAACATTCCTCTGAACTTTTCTGCTTTCATTATGAATTCTTGGAGCTTATATTTGAGTCCTTGTAAAGAAACTTAACCAGACAATGTAGTTCCTCAGAGTCAAAACTAATATTCTTCTAAAAACTTTACAGTCAGTAATCTAGCTAGAGAGGGCCAGGGGTGGGAAGAGAGTAAGAATCAACTCCTGATTTATTTTAGACTAATCATGAAGCCAGTCAGCCACCATGAAATTGCACAGAAAAGAGAACAAGAAAGCAGAAAGAGGTCAGGCCTTCTGCCACCGAAATCTAAACAAGAACAGGCTTCTAGCCAGAAACCTCATTCCCCTTCATCCCTCCCTCCCTATGCATATAACCCATCCTTTGCAAGGGTAGGTCAGGACACACATGCTGTGGGGTTTGACAACAGAACTGGTTAGGGCTACTTAAAACCTAACATTTGCATGCAGTGTCTACTGGCTGGTTCTCTCCTGTATTCTCAGTATGTGGACAATTACTTGCATTTTATAATTTAACAGCTTTTTTCCATCATTTAGCATTTTCATAAAATAAACAAATGGTTATCACTTCATTACTAAAAAGCCAAATTCCTTTTTCAGAGTCTTGGAAAAAACGTGGTTTTGGTGTTGTTCTCTCTCAGCTTGTATTTCTTTCTTTTAAATGACACATTTGTAGCTTTGGTTATAAATTTACTGCTATCTCAGTTAGAAAACCCCAGGTTTACCAAAGATGGTATAAGATCTCACAATCCAAATATGGTTTACTGCATGAACATTAATAGTCCTCGAATGAACATTCCAACACTTTAAAAGAAATAAGCTTTGTGGTATCTTTTGCAACATATTTCTTTTTGATGGTTTAAGTACTTATGTCAGTTAGCATTAGTGATGTCAAATTTAAGGACTGAACAAAAAATATTAGAAGAGGACAAAGTAATTAATTCTGTACAAGACTGTGATATATCAATTCACCAAAAACTGTTGTATTTTAAAATGATCATTGCTTTATATTCCCCCTCCCCCCAACATCCCAAAATAACTGAAGGTAGGCTTTTTTGCGTAATTAGTATATTACATTCTCACACACACATATGATTCACACATATGATTCACTTTTATATATATATATATATAAAAAAATATTTCCTGCAAGCCTCTGAAGCTGAAATACATAAGGGTTTGCTAAATGGGAAATAAAACAAGCCTATCCAATTTTAGCTTACAGGCAATTGAATTTGTTTAGAGACTTTGTTTGCGCTCCAAGCAAAAAACCCACCCTCCTTCTCCCCCTAAACCTCATAGTTAAATTGACAGTTTAGTCAATGTTTCTCACCATCTCTGTAGTGACATGTTTTAGTAACCCCACACACACAGTAAATACAAAAAAGAAAAATCCAAACCTTCATTGAAGCATCTATCAATTCTAATATCTGCAAACAAAAATGGCTATATCTTGATGCTTAATAATATTACTGAATGTTGAATAATTCATTGATCTCCATCACTGTATTTCACTCAGAGAAGTTCAAATTGTAGCTGTACAGTTCAGACACTGGTAAGTCTTTTGTCTCACTTCTCTCAGGTGAAAAGCCTCTTCTGACAAACTGAGGACAGCAGGACTTTCCTCCAAAACAGTAAGAAATAGGAGGCACTAATCAGTTAAACCTAGACAGTCTCTTTCCTACTTTCCATTCAAGAGAACCACAAATTTAGCTGCGGAGTTATTAGCTCCATAAATTTCACTGTAAATCTGAATGAGCTTTCTTTTGTATACCAACAGACTGCAGCAAGTGTTCAGTTAAGCATCATTTAGGGATAAAACAGAATTTCACTTAGAATATATGAAAAAACTTGAACTACAACAGACTTGTATTATTATTATTAAAGTTTACACTCCACATCAATTTTATTTTCAAGAACTGCTAAGGAGAAGCAAAGATCGAGGATACATATCATACCTCAGTGGCTCTGCTACTTCCACTTGCCTGAAGTTTTCTGCCACTGTTGGGTTTTTTCCTCCCTTCCCTATGCTGAGACACCTAGTTTTGTCTAGTTAATAATCTTGCGTGTTGCTTCCATATTTTCTATTAACTATTTTAAACAACAGTTATCCTTTCAGATCATTTAGAAACTGTCCACTGCATTAGTGCAAGAGCCAAAGTAAAATTCCCCAACAGGTAATACATAATGAATAAACTCTTGAACTGAAACAAAACAGTTTTTCCAGACAAATACCTTGTAAATTAACTAGACAAATTCATTACTGTACTTGCACTAATGCCAAAGACTATGAAGAGACTGCTCAGCTTTGTGATTTTTGTTGTCGCTGGTTGTTTTTCTTAATATTATTTTTTATATTCTAAAGGAACTTGCAATTGGTAATGATAGTTATTTTTAGTAGCAATTTAAGCTGCTTTGCAATTAGCCACAAAGGAGCAGCAGGACTAAGAGTGATTTCCATTTCCAGAATCCTCTGCAAACAAAACATTATCTGCCTGTCACACTACTGGTGCTACCAAAACCATCCAAACATCTTGCATCTCTACACGTTACAGCCTCACCTACTTTTGGGAATTTTGGAACAAAATGCTTAACTGAAAATGTAGCTTAGCTGTGGGGGAAAAAGGGCAGACAAGTCTCCAGAGTTTTTCAATCCCCACAGCCTAACATTTTTAACTACTCTTGCATATTTAGCAGCTCTATTAGGAATAGCTAAACAACAGAAAACCAAATGAACAGGGCAATCTGTTTAGCACTGTTATTATGAAACTTCCTACTACAGCTACCACAAGCAAGTGAAATGTACCATGAAGAGCAGCATTGCAAGAGCAGGCCAAAACCTATTCCATCACATCCTTCCCCAATCTTCCTGATTTTGGTTGTGGCCACTGGAAACTCTTGAGGCTGAGTGAGGTTTACAGGAAAAGTCAAATGGGATTCTGTCCACAGCAGTATGCTGCTTCCCAAGGGTCAGTGCAGAGCACCAGGGAAGACTGGAGACAACCACTCCAGAACCCAGGATCATTTCCTAACAGCTACAGAAATTAACAGCTGAGAGTACCTCAGATAATGGGATGAGGGTATGGTATTCTTATGAGACTACAGCAAGTTACAAATTGTGATAGAGCGGGGCGGGGGGCGGGGGGGGGGAGTAGAGAAAAAAAATGTTATTTACAGTGTTATTTTTCCCCTAGTAGTTAAGAGCTACTGAAGAGTACAGTATGTGTCTGAACAGTATACCTATTGAACTTGAAATGGAGTCATTTTGAGATTGCAGAGCATATTGTGTAAAATTTCACTTTTAAAAATATTAGCAAATGAGGATGACTTTTGTACCAAAAACTCCAAAGCTGGAGTAGGGTGAACTAAAAAGCCCAAGAAATCATTAGAGGGGCAGAAATAAAGGGCTACAAACCATAAATTGACAGGAAAGATACAAGACTTACAGACCTTGCCTGCCATTGACTTTCTTTTAAAAGCATCAAGCATTAAAATCTGACCACAGGTTTTAAAGGCTCTCTCCTCTCTCCAAAAGCTGCGGGTTTATATTGTTATAATGGTCTTGGGCCCAAAATGACTTCTAACCTGGATAATCAAACTGTTGTTCAAGCACAGGAAGCACTCCACTAACCTCAACAGGCTGGCACCTTGAGCTCAGCAACTAAAGAACAATTCTGCTTTTGGTGGGTGGGGGAGGAACACAATCGTAATTCCATCACTATGCCTTTTTTTGTAAGAAATAAATTGTTTTTTCTAATTTGTGGTATTTCTTGTACATAATATCAAGCCAATTAAAGACACCAAACATCGCTGCAACATTTGTCCTTACCTCCATTAGCAAAAACATAATGAAGGTTAAGAATATTCTGGAAAAATATTTTTCCCAGAGAAAAAGTGGAAGAGATGTTGAAGGCCGAAAAGAAAGCAGCTATATTGTTGCATTACATTTATTTTAACACAATTTCAACAATATGCAACTCTTCCCTCTCTTAGATTCATATTTAGCATTACCATTCTCTCATTTGGATTGCATCTTGCAATTTTTTTTTTAATATAGGACTGAAAAAAATAACTGATCTCAGAAATGTTTTTTAAAACAACTGAACTGCAATTTCAAATTGTTTTGTAGTACTACAAAACTACTACAATCACCGCCAAGAAACCTGGATCTTGAAGTGGAATTATAAACCAAACCATACAAGGAACTGACCCTTTTAGCTTTGGGAAAAATACTGAGCATTATGGTTTCTTTCAAAACTGGAAAGTAGATCTGCAGGAAAGGACCCTGGGTTTCACATGGACACCAAATTGTACGTAACCCTACAATGTAAAGGTGACCAATGGTGTCCTGGGCTCCATAAGGAGAAGTGTTGCCAGCAGGTAGAGGGAGGTCATCCTTCCTCTCCACTCAGCAATGGTGAGAGCACAACTGGAGTGTTGTGTTCTCTGCTGTACCCCCCAGTACAAGAGTGATACGAAACTACTGGAGGTAGTCTAGTGAAGGCCACTAAGATGATTATGGGACTGGAGCATCCATCATATTAGGGAAGGCTAAGAGAGCCAGGGCTGTTTAGGCTGGAGAAGAGAAGACTTGGGGATACCTTTTCAACATATATAAATATCTGAAGGAAGGGTGCAAAGAGGATGGAGTCAGGCTCTCTTCAGCGATGCCCAGTATCAGAGGCAATGGGAACAAACTGAAACACAGGAGGTTCCACTTGAATGTTCATCAGGAACCACTTTTTCACTGTAAAGGTGACTGAGCATTTTGCCCAGTCTGGAGGGAGTCTGCCCAGAGAAGTGGACTTTCTATCCCCAGAAATATTCAAAAGCCACCTGGACATAGTCTTGGGCAACCTGCTTTAGAAGGCCCTCCCTGAGCAGTGGCAAGGTAACAAGATGATCTCCAGAGGTCCCTTCCAACCTCAAATATTTTGTGATTCTGTCTTTTACTCAATATCATATTTCAGAGTGTAGAAATTTAAATAAAATACAACATTATAAATATAACCAATATGGGCTAATTTATGAGAATTCATGACACTTTGAAGTAAGCACTGTCACTGGGCACAGCTGCTATTTAGATACTGTCAAGGCTAAGGAAAAACAAAAGGCATTCTGAAAAATCATGACAGTCTGCTATGAAATTACACTGTCTTTGCTGGCACACAACTAACAGCCCTAGGCTGATCTCTGAATGTGAACTGGTCATGGGTGAAGATTCTTTACCTCTCACTGGCACTTTACACACGTACTTTAACCCCTCCAACTTCTGGTGCAATATCCTTCTGTGTTTGTAGCCTCACCCAAAGAGCACACATGAGCCATGCTTAGCTTTTTATGATTATTATCCAAACAGCTTAGCAGAAGATTTTACAATTCCCAGCTAAAAAAGTAGTCATGGGTAAGTGCATACCTAGAGTACAAAAAGGTAAAACCAGATCACTGAGCTAGTCTGTTTAACTTGCAGATAACATTCGTGAGTGAATCAATTTAGAAAAAAAATAATTAATTTCACCAGTATCCCATGAACATATTGGTACACTGATGATGATATAAAGCCCTTACTAAAGGTTTAGAGAGTGACTGCCACAAAACATTAATGACTTATCTGCAACAGAAGGGGATGCAAATGTAGCATGAGTACTAAAGAAAATTTACATCAAGAAAACATGAGAGCATATCCTATTAATTTTTATGAAAAGAAATCTGCAGTATATATATTTTCTGCCATAACAACAACTACTATAAAAGTCTCTGCTTGACATGACTGTTACCCTTCTCAAAATTATACTGCCACATCAGAATATACACCAAATTATAGTGCCAGTAGAAGACAAAACTTTGCAGATTTTTCTCCTAAGAATGAGGCAAAAGGTATTCCTCACAGTAAAGACATGACGTACAGCAACATGCATGGCTACTATGCCAAGGGAATTTATTCCT
The DNA here is from genome assembly GCA_027560015.1 of Chloroceryle amazona. Taxonomy (NCBI): domain Eukaryota; kingdom Metazoa; phylum Chordata; class Aves; order Coraciiformes; family Cerylidae; genus Chloroceryle; species Chloroceryle amazona. The sequence continues at coordinate 25,642 of JANHFX010012625.1, read as the reverse complement.
GTGAGATTAGCAAGAAAAGACATGTATTTCTAGGGACAAATACTGTTACATTTAGGATACTGGTACCCACACTGATTTACTGAAGACCTTTGGACTTAGCAACAACAACAAAACCCCAAACAAACCAACCAACCAACCCAACCCAAAACAAAACACAAAAACATACAACCAAAATGAAACAAAAAAAAAGAATGGGACACTCCCCCTCGAACAAAACCAAAATCTACTTGCAGAAACCCGAACTATGAAGCAAAATGGCTTGAACTCAAAATGGCAGGAGGAAAAATTTATGTGGGAAACTGTATTACATAAGAAGGGAATAACTGGTATCCTGAAAGAGCCAAAAATACTTGAATACACAGTTCTTATTTAGCAGGAGAGGCTTGTAAAACAAGCTGTTTGACAGTGCACCTACAGTTCAAAAGGTAAAATGAGACAGAAATGAACAACTCTCCAGAATAGGAAACTGTCTAAACAGTATATTGCTGCTATGAAGTTCTTTTGCATACAATAGTAGAAAAAATAATAGTAATAAAAAAATAGCAGCACTATTTGAATACAGACAACTTAAGATTTTGCGACCATGTAAAGCAACCAATGCTGCAAGGAAGAATGGCTACTACAAGAGATTTTACACAGCGTAAGAGCATATGAAGAATGGAGATGCTGTTAGAAAGATTTGAAAACCATGAAAATTAGACACAAAGTAGGTATTTGACATTTCTGTGAGTAACATTTTTAGCCCTGCTCCTCAGCACCTCCTCCTGTTAAATGATTCTAGATATTTTTTATTACTTCTGTATGTCATCCATGAGGACTGGTTCCATTAATTAATACTTTAGCATATTAAAAGAGATCACAACACATATTTGGGTTCCAGCTCTTTTAAAGAAATTCCCTTCTGAAGGCCTAAGTTTTCATAATAGTATGGATTATATAACAATGTCTGGTCAATGATATTATCTATAAAACTACATCCAATATCAAATACACAAGCAAATACAAAACCCAAACAAGCTTACTTTTTGTTCTTTCCTTCCCCACAGAAGTTAAAAAGAACGAGAGTAACATTCCAAGATAGGTCCACAGGTTTTGGACACAGGTATCAGAACTAAAAGAATAGTATATAGTATGTTGTTCCCCTTGTAAGACTTGGCAAGGTGACCTGGAGATAGAAGATGCTATTAATGATTTCCACAGCTGTCCACATAACAACAGAGGACTGATGGTACAAGGAACTCTGGATTAAATTTCATCCCACTTTAGGCAGACGGGTTAACAGAATTTGGGTGTTCAGGTCATGCAACTCATACGCCCCTTAAGTTTAATGGGCTTTCTCCAGAAAACCCTACATTTGTCTCATTTTTACAAGCTGACAGCCATGAATTCCAGGAATATCCAACTCTTCACCCCAGCCCAGCTTCATCTCTCCCTTTCTATTCTCACAGTTTTTATTTCTGTATCTAAAAAGTTCTAAAGATACAGAGGAATCTCTTCACTCCATTTATAGCACAGAACTGTCTGTACCTCTTCTAATTTTGTGAAATCACCACTTGTCTCTTATTAAATAGCAATCAAGCTATTGGGTAATGATGCCATGTATTAATTGTGACTTGCTTACCATGGAACCATGTAAAGATGAAAAAGCCCATATTTGAAACATGAGAAAAAAATGTTAATTTTTTTATAAGAAAAGTTACTGTTTCTTTCCAACCTTGCAAAACCAGAGGAACATTTAAAGAAATGATGGAAGACAAGCTTTTCATCTTCTCCAGCACTTCAGCAAACTTAGGACAAGCACAAGTTTGTAGCCTAAGGCAGATTCCACTGAAAATAAGACAACTTGACACTTCCAGTAAATGTGATCAGACAATATCCATCCAGTCTGGAAAGACTTTTCTAATATATATATATATTTTTTTTTTAATAGAGCTTATAGATTCAACTGTGCCTTTTACTCTCCTTGGAACAGCAATGATTATTACAGTTTATGATACATAATTTCAGAAAAGTTTTTCAGGTAGTAGTTATATCTGAACAAGTCAGAATTTTCTCTTCTCTCAGATCCATTTTCCTCCAGTTTTACAAACTCACAAAGTCCCTGAGCTTCACTCAAGTATGCAAGTACAATTAGATCACCCTCATAGTCAAAGCTATTAGTCATCTAGCCATCAATATTAAGGACGGCTGGACTCTGGAGACCACGTCAACAGGAGATGTGACTGCATTAATCAACAAATCATTTTGTAATAATGTTCTTGACCACTAAATAAGATGAAGGTAACTGTTACATTGAAAGAAGATAAAAGGTTCCCTATGAACAATTTTAGTGACATTAAGGAGGAATGTCAGGCTGTACTAAATGTGTTAGCTTCAAACAAGCACCTGTGTATGACTTATTTCACTGCTCCTTGCATTTAAGAATAATGCTCCACAAATGTCCATAAAGCTATTATTCTCCTGAAACACACAAGAACTTATTCCACAGAAATAAAGGACAACCCAAATAGTCCCTGCTATGCCTTCTCCAACACACCAAAAAACACAGTCTCATGTCTGAATTTCTTTCAGCTTGTCCTGGACTACACATTCTTTGGGACAGGGACCATCTGTAACAAGCATAATTCAATAAAGACCCAAGACGTTGCTATACAGTCTACAGAGCTTAGCTGGTGAGCTGCACATATTCTTCATCTTTTGGAAGACTAAAACATCAGACACCTCAAATAATTCGGTATTAGGTAAGCAGCCACAAAATTTAAATTTTAATCTTGCCACATTAAAACAAATTTATATAGGGTCCAGATCATTCCTGGCATGCATTTCCCACTCAGCTCGCACAGAAGAACAGAACCTGAAACCAAATAAAGAATATCCACACTTACAAAAATAACCTTCCTTTAGCAATCTCACAGCTCAGCAAGACAGTTAACGAATGTTGTATAAGAAAGAGTTTTTAAGTGAATTAATACTCCAGTATCATCTGTTGATGTTATTAAATCTAAAGCTTGTCTCAACATTTACATTGATGTGGCTTTTCCAGGACTTTAACCTGCCCATATGAAAGTGATCTTGAAAAGTAAATTATATTCTAGGAAAATCCCTAATACTAAATTACTCTTTTGAACAGAAGAGGAAAACAAGAAACATCCAAAAGGATGTTTCAAACACACACAAATGGACAAATCATAAATGTCCACACTAACAAAAGAGAAAGACTACAAAAGCCAAGCTACAAAATGCTGAACAAGTAGCACTAAAAGACAATCTTAATGAGCCTTAAAAAAAACCCCAAAACTTTTGGACTTACAGATGTATTTTAAAGGGCACTGTTAACTGCCCAAAAGGAAGCTACTATTCCCTTGCTATGTAGCACCAGGTTTTGTGGTTTGAATCAGTCTTTTCGTAATTTTAACAAACCATGAATATCTGGGATAGAGGAAATAAAGCAAGACACACAAGTGAAGGACAAATGCAAGGACTTCTACTGCAATAACCCATCAAAGAAGAAGAAATTTAAGATTAACAAGATTATACACGATTTTTTTTAATGGTATGCCCTTCATATTTGCACTACTTCAGCAGGAACAAAGTGATTTACATAGCCAGTATATAACTGCATGATCTTTGATTGTCTCAGTAATGATTTGCATCCTAGCAAGCAGTTTCAAGCATAGAAATAAGTGATTCACAAGTCCTAAGGTCAAAGAACATAGGAATGTTAACAGTGTATAAAAAAAAAAAAGTAACTAAGCCTTGTGTGACTACACTCCCCACTCCAGCTACTGCTAAAACTTTTCCCAAGTTTTTCCAAAAAAATGTACATAATGAATCCAGGGGTCATGCATGAACAAAACATAGAGCAAAACAACACACTTAAAAGCCTCTCAGTACAAAAGGAAGATTATTTAAGTTGTATTATTTGCTGCTGTTCCACAATAAACGTTTAGAAACTTGTAACCAACATCACAGAAAAGAAGAATAAGAAGTACAAACACATTCCCCCCCCCATGTAACAAAACAAAATAAGAATACATTCATGCTTCATAAATGATAGCTAGTCATGAGGACTCCTACAATAATCACTGAATCTCTTAGTCTACTCAGCAACTGAAAAAGGATCCACCACCTATATTCTCCTTGTTTTGTCAACAACCAAGTCCTAAACAAAGGGTTACATCATTGAGATCACGAGATGGTTTAGTGTTATGATTATGTCTTGTTTCTTCCTCTCTGGACTTTTCAAAACCATAATTACCATTAAAAGTTATGGGTTTGGGGTAGAACTACACCAGAAGGAGGAAGATATGAAAAGAGTGATATAGTTCAGTCAAACTGCACAAAATACATGATTAGAGTATCAAGAAAGCAAGTTCAACGTTACAGAATGCAAGCTTAAACCAGTTCTTAAGACAGCAGAATCCAAGCAAGAAGTAAAAGGAAGTTCCTTCTGCTCCAGTCCAATCCAGACAAAAACATCCACAACTGGGCAGATTTTTGAGTGTAGCTCTGACATCTATGTTACACAGTTTTACTAGACAAAACAGGTAGCTATCCACCCTAAAAATATTCTAAGTGGCTATTTGCCACTTCTATTACATAAAAAATAGTATAATAAAATAGTTAATAAAATATGGTATAAAGAAAAAAAAAACCTAAGTCAATGAGATATACATTTAACTCTTCCACAAATATTTCTGTTCCTGTATTCGATGGCACTGAAAATTAATACTGACTTAGTAACTGAAAAAATACAAACAGAAAATTAAATATCTCTGCTTGGAGAGACTGAAGACAACATCACATATTCAGTAAGTATAAGGAGAAATTAAATTGGTAGAACGGAAAAATAGGTGCAGAAGGTGAAGATCAAACTCAAGAAACAGGAATCTAAATTTGTGCATTTCACGTGTACCCATATACTTTGTTATGAACTTCTGCTCTTATTCCAGCAACAGAAGGATCTGCTCTAATTATATCCCAGCACAGGATCTACTATTAAAACAGCAAGAATTACAAATAGCTTTCTCTTTTTATAAATAACATTGACTTTTCAGTACTTTTACCTACAATGAGACTGTTCAAATAATCCAAATAAACCAGAAGTCATTAACTGCTTTACTAACCAAAGAAAAGCAATCATCATTTTATTATGCATCCTGAAAAATGAGGTCAAAACACAAACAACATATTACAAGCATTCTTTAGTGATGTTAACAAACCCCTAATTTGAAGCAAAATTTTCCCTATTTAGGAATATAAGCCTGAAGTACTGGTTGAATTGTGAAAATTCATCTGACAGAATTTTGTAGACTTTTTTCACAACCAAACATTGGGAAAACATTAATTATATATAAGCTTTATGTACAGGATATACAACAGTGGTTTTGAGGGCTCTACTTCTTGAATTTGGTTGTTCAAACAGCAAAAAGCCATTGTGATTGAAGGGAAGAAAGAATATTCCTCAGTCATGCAGTAATTCTTCCTAGTCAGAATTCATTTGCCTGCAATTTTTATCCACTCCTGCCAATGTAATTAAAGATTTGTTTATTATTACTTTTAAAAACTTACTAAAAGAAAAAAAAAAATCAAGAGAGAAGTAAAAGGAATCTAGAACCATCACTCAAGTAGCACATCCTTGTCTTCTTCACCCATACGCTGGCTGCAAAGTGTCGTGTGACTGGTACTCAACACATCCCTTTGACTATTTTCACAAAAGATTGACTAAAAAACCAATATTGACTATTCCACATAAAAAGCTGATGTTTAAAGAAAAACATCTGACACAGCTGTTTCTTTAGGAAGTACAAAAGAGATTGCCCAAGAGTTATTTAAGGGGAAGAAAGGGGAGCTAAAAACACCAGAACACAAGTAACAAAAGTAAAGTAATAGAGGTTTCAAAAGTCAGTGATGTGAAAAGATCGGGGCAGAGGAAGAATATGGCTTGCATGAATTCTTCCCTACCAAGTAAATAACAGGGGGGAAATAATTAAAAAAAAAAAAAAAGCAAGAAAAAAAGAAGAGAGAGAAGAGAGAGGAAGCATCTCTTTTTCCCAAAGAAGCAACAAACATGAGGAAAAATTGAGTGCCCATCAATGAGTGCAGCACAAACACAAAGTTATCTGGTTTTAACATTCGTAACATGTATGTTATGAATAGTTTTCTTCCTCCCAAGAAAATTACATTTTCCTTGTTTAAATTCTTACTGAAGGAGGTTTTGGCCCTCCTTCTATTTAGGAAAGCCCAGTTTACATGTTAACAAAAAAACCTTAATTTCCTTTATGTAATGCCTGAATTCATAAATGGAAAGCCCTCGATTCCAGAAGATGCAAGGGGATTAAATCTGGTAACACAAAGTAGATATTCTGAACACTGCAAAATGTTTATCCCACAAGATGGTGAAAACTAAGATACAGATAAGCCACAGTTTGCAAGACATACAACTGAAAATACATCACAGTGAGAATATATTATAAGCATATCTAACCTGCATGTAGCTTTTAATTTTTATATCATTAACCCATGTAAAATCTAGTATTTTCAAAATGGAGATAAAAGAAATGAGCACTGCCTTGATGAGATTTAAACACTCATACAGCATATCTGGCCAAACTTTTATACTTGTACAACAAAACTTTTACAATAAAGCGACACTAAAGATAGTAGCCCAACTGTATGAATTTAGAAGTCTGAATGAGAACTGTAACAAGATTCAGAAAGGGTTAAGAGCACTCAGTCTGAATCTTCTGTAAAGGAGTTATAGCAACCTCTATTTGGAAGAAGTTAAATATATACCAAACAAATGTGATTTGTCTGAAGTGATTCATCAGCTCATCTTCATTGATGCACAGTCACCAACATTCAAGGAAATATCACCCAAAAAAATTTTAAAATAGAAAAGTAGCCTTTAAGAACAACGTAGAAAAATGCATTTGACAACTGAACCTTTTCTGCTAGAAAACATTTATTCATTTTAGGGAATAACAAAACAGTATAGTCACTTCATTGATTTAACTAACTACTTGCAATGAAGACTAACTTTTTATTGAAACTATTCAATTTATTGGTACCACATATTCTTCAAACTGCAGTACTACTGGCATCATGAACCACTGTTGCTTGTTACCACTCTTTTTTTAAAATTTGTGCTCCTGCATTTTTATGCCAAGCACGTAAGGGAGAGGAAATACAAATCTCCCCTCTTTAAAAGATGAAGAAGGAGGAAAACAAAACAAAACCACACACACATAAAAAAACCAAACCAAACCAACAACAACAAAAAACAACAAACACAAAAAACCCAAAACCAACCAACCAAAAAAACCAACCAACCAAACAAAAAAACCCACAACAACAACCCAAACACACCACCAACAATGCACCCAATAACTGAAGGTTATTCAGTATTTATTGAGAATGCAAAAACATAAAAAAAAAAACCAAACATGAATTTCAAGCTTTAAACACTGGGTCCTAGTACATTGGTACACAGAAGATAAACAGCTTCCAGATTACACTCATGTAAGCATTTTGACACAGACAGACAATGCATCTCTACAAGACAAATTAAAGGGCGATGCTCCATTGAACTGTTATATGACAGTACAGTATGCTATGCATAGCACATAAACACTACACAGATCTCTCATTTTGTGAGCTCATTCATTTCAAGTTTTTATTCACAGAGATGTTTAAACAGTCATACATGTAAAGATCTACCAGTCACTCAGCATCTGTAAGTCTGCAGCAAAAATTGTTTCATTTTGTGTGATAATGGGAAAGCAACTAGACCTAAATCCATCCCAAATCCCTACCTCCTCCAGACTTGGGACCACTTCCACTGCTTTCTTGGTGTTAACTCAAACCAGTACACAACTGTCACATCAGTCAGTTGTGAAACAGAAAATCCATTATCCCCAAAATGATCATTCTGACAGATCAGTGCCCTAAATCACCTGCAGTCATATGCCCCTTTGATCTAAGGCAAAGGCTGTGTAGGTGAATAAAAACTATCCCTTTTAGCGGCAGCCCACAATTATTACCCAATTATTTAAATACTTACCTAAACTATTCATCTGGGAGGAGGGGGCATTTATACATATACATTTGTACGTTTGTAATTCAGAGGAAAGCTATAAAAATTGTAGTAGAAATTTTAGTTCTAAACGATTTGCTTTTTTGTTTTGTTTGCTGCTTTAACTCTGATTTAAATCAGCCTGAAACTAATGATCAATAATGTAGCTGTTCATCCAACATAAAAATCCATTTGGTCCTCCTGTACAGTATGGGAACGTAAAGTCAAAATCACCCCTTTGCTTTAAGAGACCCACAAACCAAGAAAAAAAAATGTGTTGCATCTGACCTATTCCAAGCACTGTAGATCTACTACATGCACACTTCCACAACCAGATGTGAATCTCAAGAAAGTCTCATTCAGTCAGGATACTGCTACAGTAGTGATTACATTCAGTTGTACATAAAGTTTGAAAATATAAATTAAAAATAAAAATCAAGCCATGATCAGCTTCACACAGCTAGAGCCTGAGAGCATCACAACCCTGTTTCAGATAGGAAATAAACAGTTTTATAATTTTAATTTGAAATTAGCCCTGTAAGTATATTAAACATTTACTCTTGATCCTCATGTTCCAGCTTCCTGAGCAGCAGTTACACAGTTAAAACCTGATGCCTATTAGAATAAACTCCTGGTGGGAAGTGCTAAGAATTCACCCCACTGCCTACCAATCTATCCAGAAATCTGTTCTCACTCCTACTTCCTCCTGTCTGTTCCTTTCTGAAACAGCAGTAGGGGGGTTGGGAGTTTGCCTTTCCTCTACTGGATCACAGTTGTGTACATGAACTATGCTGGACCATATGGCAATCTCTTTCAATTCGTAAGAGGCAAAACAAGCTCCCTACCAACCCAATCTCAAGAGATCCAGGTAAGAGAAAGCCGACAGATACCAGTGTTCACACCTCTGTGTTCACAGAGACCAGTATATTTTGTCAATATAGTAAAGTAATAACTAGGAACTACAGAAAAATGTTGCTTCAGAAGTAAGAGCAGCAGTGCCTATACTCACATAAGCATTTACAACGAACTCCAGCCTCCCTCTCCACCATAGACAATACTAGTCAGCTGCCTACATTGCAACTTCGAGTATTCCAGAGAAAAACCAAAGACTCAGATGCATTATTCAGCATGCAGGAAGGACTTGACATAAGTAAGAATACTGCACTGAAGGAAAACCAGTGCCTGTTTAATGAGCAGTGAATGCAGAGGATGAGACTACTCACAGGAAACTGAAACTAAAGAGGAGAAAGGTTGAAAGCCGAGACGAAATCTCTGTAGCTCCCTGGAAGCTGCCAGGAGGCAGGTCAAACAGAAATGTTGTGGAGATGGATTTTCCTTTTGCGAGGGAAAACTTTAAAGTTTTATTGAACAACAAAGTGAAAAAATCTAATAGGAAAACAACCTTCAGACACAGCACCTCAGGAGAAATTCCACTACTCACTCTCAGCAAAGAGCCACTAAATTTCTCACAAAGGCCCGACCTTTGGATAACATGAAGTTGTGCTTAGCTCTTTGGTAAACTAGGAGCGTCTGATCAAATACATTGGACTGGGATCCTGCTAGTTTTCTTTTCCGGAAAATTAAACCAGATTTTCACTGAGACAAGATCTTACAAAATAATCACTGTATTTTACACAACAGCTTTTAGTACCAAAAAATAGTACAAAATTTTGTCTACACTTCCATACTAAGTTTTCAGAAATACAACTTTCATGATGAACATGCAAGGAACAGATGTGACAGATAATTGTTCCCCCAGCTGTAGTGTCATAATTTTTACTTTTTAGTTCAGTTTAACTAGTAGAGTCATTAAGCATGTATCTGTATAACATCACAGTAATCAAATTTCCTTATTTTAAATTTACTGTTCTGAAGTTCTTTACTACCACATAGCTTATTAAGAATAACAAGAAGCAACTGTATCAGCAGGAGAAGGGAGCAAACTGAAAGCTGCATAAGTTGTTGCCCATTACCTGCCGTAAAGAAACACAAAAACCACCAGAGACACAACTGCCAATTAGATGGAGGTATTATCTAGGATTTGTCTATTTTAAAACGTAACTTCAATAAAAATCAAAACTACTACAGTTCACCATTGCATCATTTCTTCTTCAACACCGTACACAATGTAGAGAAATGCCTGGACCATATGGGATGAGATTGAGTAATAGTCTGCCTTCAATTAATGCACCTGTAATCTGCAATCACAGACCCAGGACATTTGATATACTAACAACAGAAGTGTTATTGTAAAGAACCACTCATTCCTCACATAAAGGTTTAATATCAATTCCTATCAACTTAAGGGATTTTAACATTTGTCTCTATCTACACTTAATTAAAAAAAAAGGACATAAACTATTAAATAAATAAGCAATGAGGTGGCCAAGAGATTTTAACAAAAATCTCTAAGTACTAACTATGCACTAAACTAAGAGGAAGTCTGTATTTGCCTTAGAGAGAAAAAAATCATCCTTTACTGAAAGGCTGCTCTAGACATGACTAAAAATTGCCATTTCCAGAATAACTAAGAAAAACAATTTTCATTAATTATCAGCTATGAAAAGAAGGCACTTTTGTGTTTTCTTCGTTCTTCTTTATGTCATTAAACATCCAAAAACCTTACAGGTTCAAATGGTAGCATGAAAAAGTTGAAAGGTTATAACCCTCCCTCATTTAAACCTTGCAATGAACACCAGCAAGAGAATGTCAGGATGCCACTAGCCTATCACACTTTCAACCTACAGAAAACAGCTGTAAAAGACCACAACCAACCAACCCAACAAAGAAACCAAAAATCAACAACAAAAACCCAAACAAACAAAAAACACAAAAAAAACCCCACAAACAAACAAACAAACAAAAAATCACAACCCCCCAAATAAGCCCACTCTTGAAAGTGACTTCACAATCCATGTTTAACAACGAGTTAAAATACTAAATAGTCTAAAAGTTACAATACTAAATCTCAGAAGTCCTACAGGGCAATATAGATTTCAGAAAGCTCATGGAACTGCTTTAGGAACAAGGTTCTCTAATTCACACCACAATAATTTAAGGTTCAGTTAGTGTCAAGCACTATTATTTCTTAAGGGCTTTTCTCAGACAGATTATATGTCAAACAAATTTAACCCTAGAGATGTAACATGATCTTATAATAGTTATGACTAAATTACAAGTTTTAAAGCAGACAGCCATCAAAGTAAGGAGAACAGGCAATAGTGGATTCAGGAAATGTACATTCCCCCATAGTCAGCTAATGGCAACTTTAATAGGATGCGATGGATTTTTCTCCACCGGGTGAAAATACTGCCTGCATTTCTGCTTCAACAACCCACGCCAGCTGACTAATGGAGTTATATTTTTGTCTCGTGTGAGGACGGTTACTTACCCATCCTCTAGCAGTTGCAGAATGAAACACTAATAGCAGCTGTGGGGCGAACAGAAAAGCTGCTCTATTTGGTAGCCAAGATCCAAAGTACAGGCCTTTCCTCTCAAACAGTGGAGCTCATTTTCTGTCACAGGGTGACAAAGAGACACGGCACAAAACAAGGCCACTTTTAGGGCTTAAAGTAGCTAACTGAAGATAGTTTTAAGGGTAATAATTCTTCACAGAGAAGAAAAGTAAAGGATTTGCAGAAATCAGAAATAGTATTATTGGAGGGATAAGAGACCTTGGGAGCTTAGAAGTTGTTGGAAAGAAATACCAGTGGACCAAACCAGGTTTCTTAAAACCTGTCAAATACAATTACATGTAAAAACTCTTTGCCTTGACATTCCTGATCATAACAGACCAATCCCACAGAAACACTTCTGCCACACTACTGAATAATCAGCACATGCCTGCAACTAGAAACATATTCTTACACAAGCACTGGGGCTTCAGTCCTGCAAAAATTTAAATGTATCACTCTGAATAGTTCTACAGATCTCTGTGGAAGTCTGTAGAGTTTATCACACCCATAAAAGCTTACACTTCTTTATAAGTCTTGCAGGATAATTGTTGTTGGCAAAATATAAACAACACTGCTCTAATAATGTTTCAGTATCATGGTCTCCTGCCTTAAGAACCAGGCACTCTGGTGAAGTCTGTCATTCTTCATATAATGAGTGGCAGCTGCATAGCCCATGGAGACATTTAAACTTCTCTTTGCATTTTCTTTAAAGTTGCAGAATAGTGCTTGGGCATTCTTTAGAAGTAGCAATAAAGCTAACAAATGAAGCTGATAAAAGTTGCCTAGAAATGGTTTCTTACTAGTGCCATGGATACCACTGGTAGGATTAGAAGAAATTCTTAGACAAACTATCTATAGCTTCCAACACTTCCAACAGTACATCAATTAGGCTTTGGAGTTTACTAGGTATTTTTGCAGAACTCAATGCACCGGCTGACAGGGCAATAACTCAATATGAGAAGCAGTCTTAATAAAGAACTCTAATGTTCACTGTACTATATACTTCAATGAGATAGCTTAAAAATCTTCTACAAGAAGAGCTTTCAAATAGCAAGACAGGCATCTGAAATAATTTTAGAAACTTAATGCCAGTAGTTTGCCTAATTGACTTTTAAATGCATAACTAAAACTAGGCCTTAGATTTCTCTCCTTGTCAGTTGTCTTTGTCTTTTCAGCATTGTCTTACTGTCTCTATTGCCTTTCATTTTAACTTCTAGCAAGGATAAACCCGAGCAAAGAAAGGGAACTTTGCTAACTGTCAGTGCCATTGCAAATAAAAAGAATGGTATATATCACCTCCTGCAGTCGTTACTGCTTCTGCGAGCCCCAGCTGAACAGCAGATCTTTCTTGGCAGAAGGCCCAGCTCTAATAAGGGGAAAGGAATTAATATATTTTGTAGACATAGGTAGCTCTTACAGCAGGTTCCCTTTTGCCCTTCCATTCCTCCAAACCTTATTTTCATTTGATACCTTCATGTATCTAACCTCATCTTGAAAAACAAGACAGTTTCACTGATGATACATCATCAAGACTTTACAGCTGAGAAAGTGTTGCATGCAACAAGAACAACCTTGTTTTAATTTACTTCTACGAAATTGTCTACAAGAAGTCCAACAACACTACAAGCAATGAAGGGGAAAAAGTAATGTAAAATACTCAGGAGCTCTCTCAAACCTGTAGGATTTCACGTTTACAGTTTGCAATTCCTTGCACTAAATTTATTTTGTTTAAAAAACAAACCAAATCAAACAACACTACAGGTAACTGAAACACAGATTAATTTTGAAGTATATGCCTAATTTTTAATCAAGAAATGCTTGGATTGCACCCCAGATGTACCGAGTGTAAAGCAGCAGAGTCAAAAAAAAAAAAAAAACAGCAAAAACCAAAACCCAACCAAACCCCAAACTGCAAAAAGAGCCAAAAAAAAAAAACCCAAACCAAACCCCAAACTAAAAAAACCCACCCAGTTTCCAAGTATTAAGGAGCCAGCCCTGACTAGGGACTGAAGGAAGGTGACACATGCAATCCCCTCCCCACTTCATGAGGTCTTTGTTCAAAGACCAAGAGCACCAGTTCTTGGGAGGTCCCAGTTCCCTTTCCTTCTGCTAAAACACTACTTTAGCATCCAAAAGAAAGCAGTTCACACTGACATGACTATAATTCAATGCACTTCCTGACGAAACTGAATTGCTAAGTTTTTCCCTAGAACATGATTCTTACTGTTTATCTCATTACCTTATTCACACAGTTCTTGTGAAAAAAGTGTTTCAAGAAAAGAAATATCCATGTGGTATACAATGCTCTGAACTACTCTGTTTAGATACTAATTTGAAGTTCTAAAATGCAAATATGAACAGCAAACTATACGAAGTTAAAAACTGACTAATCTGGCATAGCCATTTCCATTCACTTCAACTTCTGAATGCTGGAAAGCACAACGTTTGTATTAAGATCAGACAAGCCATCCACAACAAAAATGCTGCTCAAGTAAAATGAAGTCCTACCAAACAGCCACATGCTAAATGTTTTCCACCAAAGACTCAAGAAACAAATAATATACTTCAGCTCAAACTTTCTGGTGAGGAAACAGATGAATGCAGAATTTAACCAAGTATATAGTAAGTGGAAAAGTCAGAGAAAGGATGCCAACAACATTTTTTTCCAGATCCTTTATAGCAGTTCTTATGGTTTTTTTGTTAATTATTAGTATCTTACAGTAACAGCAGCATTACATCTTATGATAATAAAATACAGTACTGAATCATTACTAATTTGTCATGTCCTTGGAATACTTCATGCAGTATCTCTGCATCGTGTCTCTGAAGAACTTCAGTATCTCAGTTCAGGTGCTTGAACGTTTTAAAGGGAGATTTGCAATTTCCCAGGAAAGAGAAACTGTAGCTGACCCCTTTAGTCTTCAAGTAGTTCTGAACTTGCCTTGTCACAAAAACTTCCCCAAATCACTACAAACCACAGATCTGCTTTACCATTAAAAAGCAAATAAGTGAGCAGTTAAGTTCAGTGGATTTTAAATAAATCTACTCCCACTCTCCCTCATTAGCTGATCTCAACTGTAAATTTGCTTTAGATGATTTAAGAGGTGGCCATTAACTACATAGAGACAAAGTTATTTTCTGTGTCAAAATGACAGCACTTGTGCTATTTATCTAGTGAAACTGGATTTGTCAGTGTTGGTAAAATGCAGGCCATTGATGGAATTCTTTTTATTTCTATTTTAAATGGCTTGTGTACTTCTGAAACTTTACCTTGTTCTGAAATACTTCACGGGTTGACCAGAACGATCTGAAGAAAACAACCAAAAAAACAAACCAAAAAACCCTGAAAATAACCCCAAAATTCTAAATCCATTCTGAAGAGTTAAGTAATCTGAATTATGTAAATAGTCTATTAAAAACCATTAAAACAAATCCACCCATAGCACATATCAGTTATACCACTACAAAACTTCATACGATCTGGGGGAGAGGGCATGTAAAAATAAGTTCAGATTTAGATCTCTTAAAAACACCCACAGTATTATGAAGATTTCTTGTGCATACCCTTTTCTGCATCGTTTTAACGAAGAGGCATCAACTTCCAGACCATCAGAGCTACGGACTGATAAATTCATGCAGTCTCAAGTGGTATAATTAATACTGAATTCAACTTAATTCCTGTGGATCTTGGAACCTCATTTGGTAGCAGCTTTAACTACCAAACTGAGCAACTGCTGCTGCAAGGCTCTGAAATGAATAAACCACACACAAAATGTTTTCCTTTGTGAAGGAAATGGTATATAATGGAGCTCAAGAGACTGAAGATGTATGAACAGAAATTTTATCAATAGAAAAAACAAGCCTTAAAAAATAGACAGAAATAATACATAATCCTTCCTACTTCTGTCAGATATTTGAGCAATTTCTGATCGTGCTCTCTGTGGAAGTTAAAGACATACAAATACTACCTTGCTATTTAAACCTTGAGAAGTATCAATCTGAGCTTCTTGTCATCTACTGGAATAATGCACCAAGACAGGGTTAGACCAACAGTACTTCCTACTTTTTGACCAGCACTGTTATTGACCAAGGACATATTCCAAAGTCAAATAGAAGCAATCCCTGACAAAATTATTTGCTGAGCTATAACAGGAACTCATTTTAGAGGAAAGCAAAAATAGTCCTTTGGAAAACATCATATTCCAGTGAAAATAAAGACAACAGAAGTTGCATCCTACAGAAAACACGATACAACCAAACTAATTTTCTTGGTTGATGATAAAAGCTTGAACAGCATCTTTCAATTCAAATGTTGAGACTACATTTCTCAGAAAGCAAATATGCCATTTTATCATATAGAAAAAATAAGGAAATATTTATCTCAGCCTAAGAATACCAAACCTGCGAGAATACCTCTCTCACCAAATAAACCCTGTACCATAGATATTAATGCTGTAACTGGGAAACGACAGTTACACTTTCTCCAATGTAAAATATCCAGCTCTAAGTTAGACAAGAAACAAACAACAAAAAAAATGGAGAAAGCAGATCCTTTATTCTGTAGGAAGCTATGATTTCTGCACTGATTGTAATTGCCTTGGAAACAATCTCTGAAGCAACCTCAGAAAAGCTGGCCAAGATTACTCTTGCCCTTGAGAAGTGACACTTGTTGCTTCCTCCAGCATCAGGAAGTTAATTAGGATATCTTCTGCAACTTCTCTACTGAAACAATCTTTTCCTGAAGCGCATGGCAGAGATCTGGATCATCATGCCTTGTTTGGGATGATGCACTGATCAAAGCTCATTGTTTGCACCCTCTAGCTGGAAGGAGCATGAGGACCTCTAAGCTTGCCTAAAGCTTTTACTTTATCCATTGAGCTTCAGTTGTGAGGGTCAAGCTCATGCAGTGCTGGTTTGCTAAAAGATAAAAAAGCCAATCCTATTCCTCCCAATAGCTGCCCAGACCTAAAAAAACACAGCTGAAATAAAAGCTTTGGTAAACTTATTTCCACTTATTCTACAAGTTTAAACCATACATTTTGATTTTGTTCAGAAAAGAAGTATACATGTAACTGCAGTTCTACTTCAGGAAGATTTGTTCACAAATGTCAGAAGAGTTGAATTTTCTGTAGTGAAGTCACTCAGCATTGATTTTTAACATTTCTGTAATGTCATCGTCTTTTATTGCGGAAAAGAGAATGAACTTGCAGTCTGTGGGAAGCATTCTGCCTTTCCACAGCAAAGGAAACACATTTTTATTTGGGTTATGTTTTTGTTGTCCCAGAGTAGCAAAACTGATGGTTCTTGCCAGCATTGCTCAAGAGTAAAACCCCTGTATTAAGACCTGTAAGGGTACTCAGTGGTCCAGTCAAAATGTCTGAGAGGCACTAACCAGCATCTTTTTTCCAGAGAAGCTTTTCAGAATAAGCTGTAAGGGAACACTAATACAGAGAAATCTTCAGGAAAATGTTTCCTAAAATACTTAAAACCTGTAAGGATGGGTCTCTCTCCAAAAGCCAACACACTTAAAACCAGAGAAAGATACACCACTTTCAGCAGTAAAAAAAAAAACAAACCAAAATACAAATAACTTAATAACTAATGCAATAAACCAACACTTTTAAGAAGGTACAGCAGAGAAAGAGAGGGGAAAACCTGAAAAGCTCCTCCAATTAGAGAAGTAAGGTTACTAGTTTTCCCCTAGCTAAGCAAAACTTGCTCCAGGAGAAAGAGAATAAAAGCCCCCCCCTCCGAAATTACATTATACTAAACTACAGCACTCAAAATTCATGTCTTGTTCTGGAATATCATCCTTGATTAGACCTGTTCTTCAAACAGGATTCAACTAATAGATGAAGAGCCGCTCATGTTTTCTCCTGTGCTTCAGGGGAGTGAATGTGAACATATTGTCCCTTTGCAGGTAGCCGTAACTGAGACATGAAAGGTAGTGAATTCAGGAACTGTCAACGTGGGGAGCTCAAAGGTAAACAAAACTGTTTTTCTGTCAGTGACAACCATCCATGCTTGCACAAGCATCTCCTTTACATTGTGGAAAGCACCTCAAGTATATGACATAAGATGCTTAAAAGCAAGTGATAAGGCAATGCTACTTCTTCTGAAACCATTTCCAAAAAGTCCTCTTCACGTCCCAAACTGAAAAGAGAGAAGTGTCTAATCCTGTAAGAAGATTCCCTCAGCCTGCCTGTAGCGAAGAGGCTAGGATGGAGATACGGTCACAGACTCAATTTTCAGGGCCCCAGGCAAATGCTTAACTGATTTCTGCAAATCCTCCATTACCTAACGCAGGGTTGTTAACATGCACGATTCTTTTCCATCACCATAGTAACAAAGCACGTACAATTTAAGGTGCATATGGGGGCTCTTCTAGAGGATGTGTCAAGCTGAATACATCTAAGACAATACAAGATATTTTAAGCTAGACCCCTTCAGTACAAATACAGAAAGCATGAAAGTACTGCACTGAAGATCATCACAGGACTGATTAAGGATTGGTTGCACATCCATTAAAAAAGTTTTCTGAAGTAGATAATGAAGCAGGATTCAGTCAAGACAATTATGGGCCTTAAGGCACAAACGCAGCTGTGTAATAACAGCTTGATTTTAGACACTCAAACTTCTTCGGGAACCAGATAGCAGATCATAGTAAAGAAAAAAAAAAAAAACAACAATACACTTTACCTACAAATTGCACAGACACACACAAAAAGGTAGGGGGAAAAAAAAGTTCTAATTAGAAAAAATATATTACTGATTAAGAAGTGACAAGAAACTAGTATTTTCATTCCAATGAGAGCTGCAAGTACTTTGCTCTTATGTGCCTTAATTATATATCACAATATAAAACCAAAGCCAAACCATAACAATCTTGTTAGAACATTGCTTTACTTTTCAATATTAGTATTTATGGAATTTTAATGCTTATTAAGATGCAGCTTTCAATTGCACAGCACCACCTGCACGTGATCAGGTGCAGTTCTCCTCTGGCACAGGATGAGTGGCCAATGAGGCAAGGGGCTGTAAAGAAGAAAAAGGCATTTCCTAGTATTGAAGGCTTGAGAGCAAAACCCAGGCAATCTGATTATATTCTCGGCTCTATCTCCTTATCAAAATCATCAAAATTCATACCCTCTGGTCACATGGATTACACTTGCACAAACAATCTCAGTTCTCAAGCCTAAAAAGTGTCAAGTATTTTATTTTACAACTTTGCATCCCCTTGGCACACTCATTATGTACCACTGGTACCAGCAATCATAATTTCTTCTACAAGGCTGATTTTTTTTTTTCTCTTAAAATCTTGCAAAATTAGACAGCAATCTCAATATTTTTTTTTCATAACACAGTAGCACAGATCAGTAGCATCTGAACTACAAATGGAATTTGCAATGATATTAGAAAATTGCCCCCTGAAGAGGGCACAAAAATATCCATCCCAAGTCTACCCTACTAGGAAACCTTGATCTATTCTTCATCCTAAAGGGAGCAAAGACAGCTGATTAGCAAAGTAACTAGTGCTTAAAAGCATACAGGTTTAGTACCTAAGGTCAGCCACTTATGTAGATTTAAAAAAACAAACAAACAAAACAGGACTTCCCATTTTAAATTTACAGGCCTCAGTTCTAAACCATGAATTAGCTCCTTTACACCTTTCAAAAATGTGTTTCTGTTCAAGGCTCAACATGTATCAGCCTCAACTACAGGCTCTGTATTAGAGTATGCTATACTCGTGTGCAGAGCAAGCATGCCATGCACAGAATTAAATACCTATGGCACACTTTACTTCGTCATGCCCAAGAAGCTGAAAAGTTTCTAGGAAGCTACATAAAAATTCCAAAATCCGAGCAGGGTCTGTGCTCCCACTTTTCACTGCCCTTAATCCTTTCAAAATGTTAAAGGGAGAGAAACCACTTCTGCCCTCAAGGTGTATACCATTCCACCAAAATAGTTCTGCACAATTTCTGAAAGAAAAAAATCCCAGTCAGGAATCGTCCCTGAGAGCTCGATCTAGCCAGTTCCGTGCTTATTGAGGGAAGGCAGTCACTCTCAGTAACAATGTTTAATAAACCTGACACTACTTTTCAGCAATTACTTGTTTTCTTAATGAAATCCTTGATGCTTCTTGTGAATAAACAAGTGTAGCAACAAGATTTGACTTTAGTAAAATTGAAATAAATCAGTTTAATTTTTGCTTTGACAAACTACAGTTAGTGTTGCAAAAGTCATAGAAAAATGGTCACTGTCAACAGTTGTCAGATCATCTTGGGGAAGACCTATTTACTTGGTACTGCTTTTTCTGGAGGTCTGGGGTTTTTTTAAATTAAAAAATAACATTAATTAAAAAAAATACAAAAAGGACAACTCTATTCCGTAGAGTTTAATGTGTGCTCTCACAAACCATTCAAGCCAAACATCGTCTCACATAATTTCTTTAAGGGTTCTGAATGGGTGTCTGACTCCCTGAGACAGAAGTACAGATTAAAACCCTTCCTCGCCTAACTAAAATATCAGAAATAGCAGTAGCCAGCATTCCAAAATGTAAGATTGAATACATCTGGAGGAAAAAATAATACAAAAAATATTTTCCATATCATTTTTAAGATGGTTATTTGTTCCAACAGTATACATTTTGGGAATTCTTGTGTAGCACATACATGAATATTATTTTCTTCTGAATGGAAGTTTGATATCATGCAGCAATGCAAAATGGAGCACAGTAACTGCTTAGGTTTCTATGGCCTATTTTCTGTGTTTGAATTGAAGTATTTACTGTCATAGGACAGCGGGTTCTTAGATAAAAAATGTGTGACCTCCTTGCATGCATCTATCTATATCTATCTATCTATCTATCTATCTATCTATCTATCTATCTATCTATCTATCTAACTATCTATCTAACTATCTATCTAACTATCTATCTAACTATCTATCTAACTATCTATCTATCTATCTATCTATCTAACTATCTATCTAACTATCTATTTAACTCATCACTATGCTGGAACTTTGTTATTATTATTAATATTCCCCACGTTGTTTGGAGCACTAGGAATTAGGGTCTACAGCTACGTGCAACAAGCCAGTAATTATTTAATCAGAGACACATTTATTAACAATTTTAGTAAAGCACTTAAGCGCGGGGGGCGGGGGAGAGGTGTTGTCTGTGTTTGTCCCTTCGAATGTCCCATGATTTCTTGGTTGGTTGTTTTAAAAAAATTCTTCTCTTGTCATATGTATGAGAAAACCAGTGCATATTAAGCACTGAAAATCAATAAATGAATATATTATTTTAACAAACTGATATGACAGGTATCAGCATGAACATTGTGTAAAAGATAAGCTTGACAACATGTGAAAACACATGCACTTTAAAATGCCTGCTTACTTCCTACAAGTGTGTGCTGTTCAATACCACCATAGTCTTAGAGACTGATTCCTATTACAGGTATTTCTCAAGTAGGAGAGAGACCATGCTTACCCTCATGCCATGTACCATAAAATGTTACTGTATACAACATGATAAATACACTCTCATGGATGGGAAAAACCACAGGGAGTAGTGCCAGACAACAGATTTTACTGGATCAGTCTAAGCACTAGCACCAAAAAAACCTTCTCTGCCAGAGTATAGGAGAAATAAGTGCAATGAGAGTATGTATTGCCACTGCCTTAAGTCTAGAAATATATGTTAATACAATAGACCAAAAGAGCACCCAGTGCCTGCCCCTCCCTCAAAAATCAAGCATTACTTAAGATTATTTCTGCTGAATACCAAGACTGGTTAGTAGATACACTTAAAAATACTGTAAAGTATATAAAAAAAATGTTGCCAGTATGTTTACCTCTTATTGAATTTTAATTTGGAATATTTGGAGTGTATTAGTCACCAATAATTAAAAAAAAAATAAAAATACTTCACAAGAAGAAGTGCTTCTAAAAAGAAGAATGAATATTTTCAAGGGAGAGAAAGGAGGAACAAATTTTATAGCTTCAGGGACCATTTAATTTTTGTTTACAACCAATTTCAGCCATTCAATAACTGTGCAAACCTCTAACTAAAATCTGCTTAAATTTTCTTTCAAATTAGAACAGAGAGGAAAAAGACAATGACAGTTATTTTAAAATATATCCATAAAGAAACTGGTAGTGTCAACAATGTGGCAACTCAGTCATCTTTGAGGAAACTGCACATGTTCCAATCAAGAAAGAAGAGTATGAGGGAGAAAGCAAACATTTAAAGATTACAACACTACCATTTAAGACAACACACATTGCATGCCACATCACAGTTACTTTTTTTTGTATCTAGGGAGCAAAAGACAAAAAAGTCAAAAGTATTTCCTTTGTTTCCTTTTTGAACTTGTGTCAATGTTCTGAAAAGTATTTTTTGTTTCTGGTGTTTGTCATATCCCATCAAGTCATCACCAATGCATATCATTTCTCCAGATATACACAAAAATGGCTAAATAACAAACAAAAATGCCAGCTGTTAGCCTAAAAACTACCAGGAATGCCCTCACCTTTAATCTGGTGACTTCTGATCTTGTCATGATAATATTCCTTTCAAGAAACATCTCTACTTTTGAAACACATGCTGACACCCTCACTACCACTTTAACACTTCAAGAACATAAAATTTTAAATGAACAAGAACACTCGTAATTCAAGTATTGTCACTGGCTCCAGTTACACTGAAACATACAGAAAACATTTTACTGCATTACCACAGTAATCAAGGAATGTTGCAAAGGGGATACTTTTAAAAAACAAACAAACAAAAAAACACAAAAATTCCCAACTGACTCCCAGATTATGTAACATGCAATTTCAGTTTCACCTTCAAAATAGTGTCATGTAACAGAAAGCCAAAGAGAGAGCAAGAAACTGTAAAACTGAAAAAGCCTCCCCAGGACCCTATAAAGAACAATTCCCCAAATGAAATGGAACAGAATTGCAATGATTTTATATAATCAATAGATTTAGAGTATGCCTTCCCCCAAAAAAGTAAAAAAAAAATAATAAAAAAATCCTTTTACAAATTCCTTAGATTAATGGATGAAGAATTCCAAAATCCATATATGCCATCAATAACAAAAAGAAAATTAGCCTGCTGAGAAGTGTTAAAATCCTCCCAGAACTAATAATAAAACCAAAATTAATTGTCTTTACTTTCTGCAATACAATTTCGTGTTCATCTTTCAGTATCTGGGCTTGTAATACAAGGAGTTCTGAAGCACAAATGAAGCCTAAACAGTATTTTCACAAATGCTGAAGAAAGACTTGAATATATCAAGTAGGCAATTTCTTTTAAAAATTTAGGTCAGCTTTACTTTTTCAAATCAACACTTCAGAATATTTATAACAACATAATCTAGAGGATATTAAGAACATAGTGCAGTATATACTTTGTGTTTCTTTACTTTATAATGTCTTAATTACCTAGGAAAATGAGTGTAAGATTACCTACACATATGCAGTAAAACAATTAGCATCAGTCTGAATCTGTAAAAATACAGTACATAAAACCAACTCTGCGTATAATTCGAGAGCACAAGTATTCCCTGAAAATGACGGAGGTCACCTGCAATACACAGGCACGTAAACAAGCCAATAAAGCAGCGCTCCTACTTTCAACAGCAGCAACTCAGACTCCATCTTAAGCCTGTCATCATTCATCCCTTGTGAATGGGGACTACATAACGTAACAATTATTCCGTTTTACTTAACACTGAAATTCAGCAGCATTTCCAGACAGCAATAAAACCTGCCACCAAAACAGGAATCTGGTACAGTGCTTGCTGACCTGCCTGCTTTAACATTATTATGTTAAGTTGCATGAACAGCGAATTGACCCACGAGTCCACAAATCCCCCTAATTCCTTAATTTAAAAACAGTCAGTATTTGGGCACACCACACTGTGTCCATGCTGACCACCCTGACTGCAAAACACCACTGGGGGGGTGTGTATGGAAATTATCTGGAGGTATAGAAATACTCTCATTTAAATAATACTTAACTCACAAATACAGCAACTTTGTTACAAGAACAATGCAAAAAACATGAATGAAGATTCATCCATGACAATCAGAATTTTATAAGGCTGTCTTCCATATGTTCATGACTGACAAGAAACCTAATAGTCCTTAATGCAGCTTAATTAATTAATCTTTCCCACCACCACTGAGAGTTCAGCATTATTAACAGAGGTCAAACTCTAGACACCACAAATATTTACATCTTACTCCATAAAATGAAGTTTTATAAACAAAGAATAATGCTCAATTACCAGAATATTCCCTGTAGCCACAATGACACAAAAAGCACTGCAACGTACCCGTATTCACCCTTATATGCCAAGAGATTTGTCAATGAATTCAGGACCATTGATATAATCAATGAGAGTGATAAACTTAAACACAGTAAACTTTTAATATAGGATAATTTTCAATTTGTAGATCTACCCTATTTTCACAAAGAGTTTCAATCAAATTTTCTGATTATTTAAAGAGACATGCTTGTGCTATGTCCAAAATCAACCAAAGAGGAACCATGACTCTGACCTCAGCTGAAAATGCTGTCAAAGAAAGCAAATGAAACAGAGAAGAGAAATATTTTTCTTATTTTTCTTCTGATATTCTACTAACCAAAGCAAAAACATTTATTCTCTGAGAAAAGGCATTGTTTATAGTGCTTTGTGTACACATTTAGCTCTAAACCAACACTGAATTAACTCAAAACAAATACTGTATGTGAGCTTTCCTTTCTCATTTTCAGAAAAGATCAGTAATCTTTCAGTTCTTCTCTTAAGTTGTACTAACAGCAAAGCCTCCTCCACTCAACAAATGTATAACCACCTTAGCACAATTTGTTAAGATAATGAAATAGTGCATTCACGAGCAGCAAACATCACCATTTTAACACTGGCAACCACAAAACAGTTACATCGAACAAATACACTGTCTGCTTCAGGGATCCGTCATCACCGAGTTGAATTCAGATTTATTTCTTGAAGGGTTTCAAAACATTTAAAATCAAAGTTAACAAACCGACCACTAAACAGTTTATGCCATATTAAAAATATTTGTCTGTTCTGATTATTTCAGAGGTCTGTTCAGCCACGACACAGGTTAAGGAAGAAATAACAATAGCTAATCTGCCATAGAATTCCCAAAGTAAACAGACATAAGTGAACTGCATTGCTGATTTCCATAAATTCATCTGTCTTCACTGTCACCTGTGCTGTATTTTGTAACAGGCACCATTTTCAGATGTCTCATTAGGTATGACTGACTTCCTTCTACACTATGTTGTTTATCTTGCAGATGTTAAGACAGTATTGTTCAATAAAATGTAAATTACCGAGAATGGATTAACATGCTGTCTTTAAAGCTCATTCATAATAATGCATTTGATTTTTGGTGCGTTTCATTTTTGAGTCAGTATTTCTGGAGGGGAATGTATTTCAACGTTTTATGAACAAAAGTCTCTCCTGTTTATACGTTCAATGGTACAGCGAGTAAGTGCTTCTGAATTAATGCTCCTTTATTAAAGCATTTATTTCCATTATATGGAAAAGGGCAAAGACAAACCATAAAAGCACCCCACCCCTCCCCCCCATCTTTACAGTAACTTCCCATGCTCGCAGCCATAACCCCTTTTTCTGCTGCCCTCTCGAATAGACCTGCCGGCCTGGCTGCCTCTCCCTCCCTTCCCATGCAGGTCTGATCTGCGAGGCTTCTGAATGCAGACACTGTACTGCACTGTGAATGGACAGCCAGGTATTTTATGAATGGAGCGGATCACGTGTTCCCAGCACCTCCCCGAGCTGATATTTCCCACATAACTGTGTCAACAAGCAGCGAACAGCACATATTAATACAGCCCGTCCTGGAGACCTTCCTCCGCAAGCTGCTGGCTGCAGCCGGGTCCTGAGCACAGGAGCAGCAGCTCTGGGCACTCGGCAGGTCAGGTTTTGCCGCAGGTCAGCGGTGATGACAGCAATTTTTTTTTTTTATTATTTATTATTTTTTTTTTTATGAATGGAGATTGTGGTATGCAAATGAGAGCGATTCACAAAAAAGGAAACATGGCGGC
>JANHFX010012624.1:17139-52006 GCA_027560015.1 Chloroceryle amazona | reverse complement strand
CCTCTCCCCGCGCCTAGCCCGCCGCTGCCAGCCCCGGCAAGGGTTGGTTGCTCCCCGAGGCTGCCGCGGAGCTCAGAGGAAGGCGTCGCTGGGGCTCTCCCTCTTGATGGCTTTCTGCCTTTCTCCCAACCACCTCCGCTCCCCAGCTCGGCCTCCTTCGCATCCCCGCCGTACGTGCCCAGAGCTGCAAAGTGCAACCCGCACACCGCGGTCAGACCCGCGCAAAACTTCGGTC
This sequence comes from Chloroceryle amazona, assembly GCA_027560015.1. Lineage (NCBI taxonomy): Eukaryota > Metazoa > Chordata > Aves > Coraciiformes > Cerylidae > Chloroceryle > Chloroceryle amazona. The sequence continues at coordinate 51,771 of JANHFX010012624.1, read as the reverse complement.
AGCCATTTCCCTCCCCAGGAGACGGGTGAATTGTAACGTGGAAGGGTAATTCGAAAAATAAGCATTTATTACTCTTATTGTTGCTGTTGTTGTGATTTTTAAGTGCTTGCTCTTCACTCTTCTCAGGTTCACTGCGAGTTGCATATGTTTTGAGTGTTGCTCGTTTCCCGTCCCTCTGTCTCCCCCTGACCAGTGCTGTGTGAATCCCTGCATTCTGACTTGGTCTTTATAGCTTTCTGTGTAATCCCAATGCCTGCTCCAAGAAGCAGACCTTTTGGGGAGATTCTTCATGAGAAAGAACGATTTGTTCTCCTTTTGTTGAAGAAAGCAGTCACCAAAACTGAATCCCTTCCCCTTCTCAACCCCCGGAAAGCAAACCACCTTTTACATCCTCATTTTACCCAGAAAGATGCATGAGCTGAATGAATGCGGACTTAAATCTATCGCTGCTGAAGTTTCCCGTGCCAGACACAACCCAATAGTACCGGGAACATATACAGAATTGTGCAATACTGTCATCTAAGTATGTCATAGTCCTCTCTCTCCTCCTCAGCACTATCATTACACCAGGTTAATTACATTAGTCACCTCCTGGTTCTATACATGCAGCTCGCTCATTAACACAACAATCATAAAGAAAAGAAAGAATCTAATTCTTGATGCTGCCGATTTGGTTCCTCTCTGATCAGATTCATTGTTCAGTGAAACAGAGACCAGAAGAGCTGCTTTAGGTTCGCTGCCATTCTGTGCGGGGGAGTGGGGCTGAGGGAAGGGGGTGCAGGGAAGTTGAACCAGTCAGAGAGCTTTGGCCACCTTGCAATTTCATAACTCCCTTTCTCTCTCCTCCTTTCTTCCTCTCTGGGCACAGACTGGGACTGCCCTCTGAGGACAAACTGCCCCGGCACTGTTGGACACAAAGAGCCCTATAGCAAGCAGCAGGGAGGGCACTGGCTGCCCTACAGACAACCGAGCATTTCCTCATTTGGCCGACACAGGCCAGGCTGCCCTCACAGCCGAGGCCAGCATAGGGGTGTATATCAGCAAGCACTCATGTTGTCTGGTGTCAGTCGTATGCACATCACCACCAGCAGACAGGAAAGGCCCTGGGGGAGGCAGGAGAAGGGATGGAGGGAGGGGTGGTAGGAGACAGTGCAGGTTCAAACCACTGACACGTTTTGGGGGGAGCAATGCAGTCCTTAGCCTGACCTGGGGGAATCCTGGCCTTGCCCTCTGCCATAGGAGCTGGGGTTCTCCTTCTGCACTCAGGGACCTGCCAAACAGCTGAGGGTGGGCAAGGGGAGGGGTGGCCCCAATGTGCATTTAGCACTCTGAGTATTGCCTGATGCTAGAGGGTGGAGGGTGGTAGCTGTAGACAGGCTCTCTGAACTGCTGTCCTTGATGCAAATGAATTGCAGAAGCAGAGAGATGCAGACAACACCCCTAATCTGGTGGAAGTTTGTGGATCTTCAGGGATCACACGGCCTGTGTTGAGGAGGAAGCTCTATGAGGCTCTTAGCTGGGGAAGCTAGAGAAGATCAGGACTTCTCCACTCCTTCTGAGACATTGCCATTGAAAGAAGGAAGGGGCCTTGAAGAGGGAAGTCTTATGGGAGGAATAAGTAATTCTTGAGACTCTGAGACATTTTCTTTTTGTGTTGGTGATCCACCCCAGTATTCAAGTCTTCTTATTCTTCAAAGGAGGGTAGAAAAGCCGGGCCAGCAGCCTGAAAGGCTCTGAAGAGGAAAGACTTCAGCTGGCTTTTCTGGCACTTAACTACACCAGGCATCAACACAGCATGTGTGGACAGGAAAGGCACTCTGGAAATCTGCAGAGTTCATAGCTCCGAGGAAGGTGGGCCTCTCAGTTACTCTCTACTCATAAAAGTGTAGCGTGACTCTTTCAGTAATGCCACAGAAGCAAACTGGCTGGAGTGAGCAGAAACAAAAAGGGGTCAGGCCCTCTGAAAGCTCACCTGTCCTTACATGCCAGGGTCATTCAAAAGAGAAGGGGAGAGAAGGGGTGATGCTATGTGTTTTTACTTAGGGCTCAGCCTGTGTGGTTAGGTGTTTATTTTCCTGCTATGAATGGTAGTGCTGCTTTGGGTCAGGGCATGCCAGGCTGCACAGACAGGGGTTGTCTCTGGGACAAGGAGATGGTATCCAAGTCTAGAGACATAAGTAGGGTGAGCAAGCAGCCACTGCAGAGGTTGTGCATTTGCATCTGCAGGGGACCCCAACACTGTGCAAAATTACAGATTTCATCTATAACATGAAAAATATTGCTGAAATGTCAGCATATCTTTACATTTAACGAATCCACTCAGATGCACACGATGACACAGCAGCTGGACCAAACCAGAGATGCTCAAACCAATCCAGAACCGTTGCCTTTATTACATATTTCTACAGCTTTGACAAGTTTGGTTTCAAGTGACTACAGCAACAGGAGAGAGGCATGTCCCCCCCCACCCCAAACCTGCCAGTGTAATACGGACAGATTTGCAGGGTGCTGAGTCCTTTAATCTCAGTCTAAGAGTAGTAAGACCTATAAAGGGCTCAGCACATCTCAGGATCAGGACTAAACATGGCTTTCTGCCTCACACTTCCCAATTTCCAGAAATATTCTCTTCATGCTACCCTACTTCTATCCTCTTAGACCGTTCACAACAATCCCTCTACAGTTCTAAATGCCACAGAAGAATGCAACAAAGGCAATGCAAATGCCAGCATGTCCTGTGTGACTGCTTGTGCTGTGGCTAGATGCTGTGCTGAGATTTCATCTTTGCTACATAGAATCATTAAAGATGGTAATACAAAACAAGAATACAGAATAAAAATACTGTGGCAGATTTTAAAACCACTCTCATCTTGCTGAATAACGCAACACTGAATGACATCTATAGAAGAGTAAGGAGAGAGAAATTAATAGTCTGGAGGAAATAGAGAGATTTTAAATTACATTTTAAATTACTTGAAATGAGAAGCTGATGAGACAGGGAGCTGCAGGAAGTCTGCTTCCAATGGCAAACCAAGAGTGCTGCTATTTGTGGCGAGAAGGGGCAGAGTTGTAGGAAAAAAAGGGGCACCAGAAAGATGCAGGGAGATAAAGGACATGAAGTCGGAAGTAACTCCATGGGATGGTGATAGAACTGAATAGAGTGTTTGTGGCTTGAGTGCTGCAATAGAGCTTTTGGAGACATAGGAGAAAATCAGGCAGCAATAGTATATCTGGTATCTGGGAATCTTCATCCTGGGGAGGTCAGCTCAGAAGGAGCTGCTGTAATGAGATGTAAAAGAGATGGAGTCAATGCAGCTGTGTTTGCAGGCAGAGCAGAGGCGTTAATAGACAGATGCACCAGCAGTAGGGATGCTAGGAAAAAATAAATTGGGGTTAGGGTGATTATTATAGAACTGGAAGCCAATGGGGCAGAGAAAACAGAAGTGAGATATGATGGAGAAAAAGAATTAAAGTTTAAGAGATTTCACTGGAGAAATCTGAAAGAATTTATGTATTGTAGAGTTAGACAGACAGAGGGGTTGATGAGAGCAGAGCAAAGCTGAGGGTCCTGAAGCACTTAAGAACCATTATTCACATCATATCTGCATCCCAGTGGTTTTCTTAGACCAATTTAACAAACTAGCAAACTAAGGAAAGAAGATTTGTGTTTGTTTTTTTGTTTGTTTTTTTTTTCCTGCCAGAGAATTGCAGGTGGAAATGACAGAGCTAGAGCTAGAGATGATAGAGCTAGAGCTGCAGCTGAGATAGAGATAAGGTGACAAATACAGATGGTAAAAACCTCAGTGGTCCTCTCTTCTTATCTTCAGGTTCATGTAACTTGAGGATCAACATAAAATACAGTTTAAACATCAAATATTCAAACACTACAGGGAGTCTTCTCCAGTGTAACACTGTGACCAGAAGGGAATAAAGAAGACGGTCCAGGGAACAGAGGTCTAGCAATTAAAATTAGCAGGTTCCCCTGTAAAAGTGGTGCTGGTGTTGCCCTGAGACTGAATAAAAAAGCTCCTGTGTGGAGCTCCATGGTGGAACTCTGACAGGGACCAAGTGTGAAGTTATAAGGCTGCAATATATAACTCCCTCAGTTTCTGACCTATATCCTCTTCCAAGCTAAATGTTGTGCAAACAATTAATTTAGCCTCATAACACTCTTACAAAGTAGCATGTTCATTAGTTTGCATAGGCATTGAGCCACTGAAAAATTCAGAACATAATTGCAAAGACAACCAAAGCGAAAGTATTTGCACTGGTTTTAGTGGGACTGGGGTGCTGTTACAAATGAGTTGGGTACCCATGGATAGCCAAGAAATTTGTTCCAGATTGAGTCTTGAAGCTCGAACTCCTGTGCTTTCCATGCAAGACTCCTTTTTCTCATGTAACCTTTTCTTCCATTGAATGGTAACCTTTGAAATGTTTGCTACTTGAAGATGGTTGGAAAAAAAACCCCGAAAGTGTCATCTCATGAACCCTATAGGTTCATTTATTCAAAAAGGGAAAGGTTTCCTTCTTTACTTCAAAGCGATAGTGGGTGAAGACTGGTATTCCCAGGATGAATTTTCTGCCATGATGAATTGCTGGGATGTGAACTGCTATGCCTCCCTTTCTCTTTCCATGCTGTGCTGAGGTTTGTATGTACAGCAGCCTCATAATCAATAGGAAGAGAAAAAAAACAATGATACAAAACCAAACCAAAAATCAATGCCTGCAATCCATTAACTCTAACAGAGGGCAGGCTGCTAACAAGTCACTGTAGCTGGAATTCCAGTATTAGGTAAATTATCCTCAGTGAGGATATATGCATAAATATATGTATATACACACACCAGCTCACTGAATAAGAGTAGCAGAGACAAGAAGTTGAGAACATTCCCACTCTCATCATGCCTATCCCCATGTACTTGTATAACAAACTAAGGACACCATCCCACCCACTCCAATGTTGTCCCTCATATTTTTCCACTCCAGAGCTCACATTTTTCTACACTTGCTCTATAGTCCCAGGCTACCTTCATGCTGGACCATGTTGTATATAAATGAACACATGCCTCTGCACACCCTTACCCCTGCATAAACCTTACACCACTGAAAGCCAGTTTGACACCCACTTACTCACAAGCATACAGCCATTCCTTCCACTTTGCTCTATCCCCAGATTCTACATGGAAATCCTTTGTTTTCTTCTCATCCATATCCAAAACAAGGCACAGATAATCCCCACATATATCCAACCCTGGAAGCGTATTCTAGGAAGCAAAAGGTTGGTGAAAAGATTATGGTGAAATGGTTTTGTAATCAGAACCTGCTCCAAGGTCAAGGCACAGGGAAGGGGTTTCCAGAATGGATCAGAGAAGCAATGGGTCTCACTGCCCATTGTGCATGAAATATGGGCACAAACAACTGTCTTGCATCCAGTAAAACCTTTTTCCATCCATCCATCCGCTGGCTGTAACTAGAAGAGAATTACTCCTGATCTGCCTCTCATGGAAGGGATGGTTTCTTCTGGTCAACTTCAGAATCCACAAGTTAAGAAAGTCATCATTTCTTGACGGACAAGTTTACGAAAGTCCTGTGAGGAAATGTGCATTGGTGGTATTTTGGTTCTTAAAGAAGAAACAAGCCCATTTTTGTGTAAATGTTGCAGTAAACAGAGAACTGCAAAGAATAAGACAAGAAAGAGAAAGGACTTTTTTTTTTTTTCCCCAGTTTTTCGGGATCTTCCTGGAAGCATCAGCACAATGATAAATGCTGAGGGAAAGGTGAGGCCTACAGTCAGGATGGTTCTTGTTGACACTGATCGATATTCTGTGATATCAGGCTTTCTTACAGTGTATAAGGCACAGATGGGGACAAAGAGGATCCCATGAAGCCTAATCTATTCAATATCATCATTTAAAGCCACAATGCAGCCCAAACATGAGCTCTTGCCATCTGATCCTCAGAAGCCACAGACATATCACTGGGAAGACTTGCTCTCCTAGGTCTGGTGTACTGATGCATGTAACCCTTCTGCAAGCCAGCTATACACACTTTTGTCTTCTTTAGGACATCCCTAGTTCTTCTTCTGTCTGTTAGTTTAGGGTATCAGGGTTGGAATATTGAACTTTTAGTTTCTCTGATGATCAGTAATAAATTAGGGTTAAAAGAGACTCTTGAAGGAACATCCTAAGAAAAAACATGAAAAGTGGGTAGTCTTTGGGATGGGTTATTTAGACCCTCTGACTTTTCAGAGGGATAAATCAAGAGAAGCACATATGCCAACACATACTCAGTTCAATGAATGGGCAATCAGAAAATTCAAAGTCACCAGGTCCCATTGATGTCAGTAGCAGGTTACCAATTTTAATGTGAGAAAGGCTTCATTCTGTAGTCCCACATAGTCAGGGAGGCATCCTGTGAGACGTACATGCACTTTAGACACTGTTTCAGAGGAAGCCAGCTGGTGTATTGTGTGCACAGAGATGTTATATGAATTCTTAGGATTTGGTTTTACATTACCATTGTAATGGTTTAGGATCCCCAATGTGAATTCCTATCGAGGAAGTAGGTTAAACACATCCGATTAAGCCAGCTAGATGCTAGACAGAAGCATTATGGTGATATGCAGAAGAGTATACCATGGAGAGAAATTGTAGAGAGGTGATATTCTCTGTCTTGGGAATAGAGGCCTATTTTAAAAAGAAAGGAAAACACATATGTCTATTTAGGCTTCGAACTCCATGTTTAGACACTGAAGAACTGTCCTGATTTTCACTTGTGCTGAACGGTCAGCATCTCACATTGATTTTGCAGAGATGTAGAGGCTCCAAATGCCACTGAAAAACTGAATGTCTGTTTTGATGCCCTAATGTCATTTTAGCAGATAAACCTTGACTTCATATAACAACAAAATTCTTAATAGAAATTAAATCAGAATTCCCAAGGCCGAATGCTGGGCTCATTGCGATTTGCCACTTTCAGTCATTCACTGCAGCTACTGGCCACGTGTGAAAATATCTAGGAACAGTCTGAAAGCAGAGTTTGCTCATACGGTGGCAAACCATGACAAGTGAGGAGTCTACTGTGGAGCAAAGCAACTCCCAGCTGTGCACTTGGCTCATGCAGCTTCACCAGACCAAGCCTGATAATGCCTTTCAGCTGTCTACGTGGGGCTCCTTAGCAGCACAACCCCCAACAGAGACCGGCCAAACACTCCAAGGGTGTGGGGATATGATTCTCCTTTGTGCTTCCCGGATTTGTTTGCTCTGTCATTGCACGCTTTGACACAGTGAGCAAGTCTGGTGGGGGGCCCAGGGAAGAGCATCTCTGCGATGCTCCCCTCTCCATATCAGGGACACAGGAACATGCATAGGAGGCAACAGCTCAGAGCAGGAAAAAGGATTCTTAGGCTGATTATTCCCTAGGTTAAGGGGGTGGCTGGGGGATGAGCAGTCCCCCAGGAAGAGCTGGTCCTCCTCACATACCACAGTAGTGGTGACTACTGCATTTTTTGCCAGGACACTTTTGCAGGTTGCTTGTGTCTGTTAGATAAAACTGTTCAGTTGACATCTTTCCAGTAGCCAGTCTGAAGCGACAAAGCACTTCTCTATTTCACAGACCATTGGGACTCTTCTCTGCAACTGACCTATATTAGTTATAAGCTTCATTCGTTCTGGCCTGCACTCCTCTCTCTTCTCCCACATGGAGCACATGCACTGCTCCTCCCCCTCAAACAAACACCTTTACACATCCAAGGACATTGTAAAAATAAAATGATCACAACCTGGCCCTCCGGGAACCTCAGTTTTACAGTTTGTCCCACTCTGATGCCAGCAGAATTCACAACCCAGTTCAAGAGAGACAGACAGTGAGTGAGAGAAAGCAGGCAGACAGGCACAGAATAGAAGGAGACAGAGGGATCAGGGAGAGATCAAAAGGAGCAGGAGAAAAGAAACAGGGCAACCAGAAGGAAGAAGATACAACAACAAGGGAAGGCATGTAAACTAGGAGTCTAGAACACAACAAAGAAAGAGGGATGGAGTTATAAGGAAGGGTGAAAATTTAAAATAATGGAAAGTTGAAGGAAGAGATGAAGAAGGAGATGAACAAAAGATGGAGGAAGGGACAGAAAAGAAATGAAATGGTCAAAGGGAAGGGTGGGAAGTTGAGTCAGACAGCAAAGCAAGGTGGCATCTATGACACGAGGTGGAAGAATTAAGAAGGTACCTGTGAATTTGGGCACTGCTTTTTTACATTTCCTTTTCCATTTAGAGTATACTGTGAGGAAAACAACGAGAGGAGGGGGGAATAAAAGGATGGATAAATAAATGCTTAAGCTGCCATCTTAAACAGCTCCTAGCAGTCAAGCAGGTGCACTGGAAACATGTAGTCCACGGCTTGCAAAAGCTCGGGTACACATTGCTGTTCTGCAGGTGGGAAACAGTCGGCACTAGCACAGTGGCATTTACACTCCCTGGCCCACTGGGTCTCTCTGTGCACTGGCACTGAGCCCTGCATGCAGAAAAATGCCTCTGCTTAGTGCTGTGGAACTGTGCTATGACCTCGGCCCTGCGTCCTCTCTCAGGTCCCAATAGGAACACCTCAGCCCCAAACACATGAGCACTGTTAGCTTCCTTTCTCGGTCTTCTTTCTCTCTCCTCCCCTCTGCCTGATCCCAGTTTGTGTTTGCACTCAAGAGCTGACTCGCCTTCCCATGCCTCTCTTTTCCCTGCGGTTCCTCTCTACCCTCTGCCTTTCCTCTCTTTTTCCCTCTGCCTTATCACTCTCCTTTTCCTTACAGCTCTTCTTCCTCAATGTCATTCATTCAGCTGCCCCTTACACAGGACTCCCACACAACTCCCCACACACAAACTCTTTCTCACCATCTCTGCAGTTTTCAGTTTACCTACTACTGTAGTACCCAGCTGACACCTCTCTCTCCCACATCAATCCCTCCATCCATCTCCACACCACTCACCTGCCAAATCTGCCTGTCTCTCCTTCCTTCACAGCTTTCTCTCACTGTGCCCCAGCCAGTCCAGTTCTTTGTCTCCCCCTGCCCAGTTCTTATTTCCCTTTCTACAATGCCTTCCTCTTTCCTTCTCCCCCACTCTGCCTATCTGTCTGTCCCTCCTTCCCACAGTTCTCTCCAGATGATACACATGTACCCCAGCCTCTCTTCCCTTCATCTCTGTCATCTCTTTGTGTCTCCTACACACCCAGGCCCACGTTTGCTCTCTCCCATACTGAGAGGGGGCGGCGGCAAAGAATTTGCTGCTGACCGCTGCATTGCTAGGAGGCAAACACATGGCTGGCCTTGTGCAGGCCAGTTTCTGCCTGAGTGCCCCAAGTCACATATCCCCAGCATCATCTCCGGCACTGGGAAAACAGATGGTATAATAAATGAGTGCAGTCTGATAAAAGGAGGAAAGGGTGCCTGCCTTGGATGCCCCTCACCCGCTCAAAGACACACATCCAACATGGGCACAGCTCTCTTGCTTCTATACCAGTCCAGTTTTATGCCAGAACTAGCCAGCTGAACAAGGAACAAGCTCTACCTTGGTACCAGATGGAGAGGAGGGGGTGGTAGTCCATAGAAAGACCAATGTTTCTTTTCTCATAGAACGGCTCATGACCCCCAAAAGAAAAGCACATGGAAGGGATCTAAGCAGTCTTAAGGTAATGGGGAGGGCTGTTAGCACGGGAGGTATAGCAGAAATATGGGCTGTGTAGTTACAAGACCTCCACGGGCAGAGACAGGAGGAAAAAGGCAAGAGGCATGGGCACTGTAGAGGAACCAGATATCAAAATGGTTGTGAACCAAGACGGCATCCAGTGATGACTTCTGTCTTGCTGAAGAAAGCAAGCCACTCTACTGGCAGCTGGAAGGGCCATCAAGAGCAGTGACTTAGTCCACTTAGAGGAAATATCCCCAGGTCACAATGGAGAGCACTAGAACCCAGAGCAGAGTCTGCATTACCCTGCTTTTCCTCATACCAGAACTGTCCTGCCCTTAAACAGTTTCACGATGTTATCCAAGAACGCTCCTTCACCTCCTCCACTACCTCCCCAGATGTCTGCATCCAGACACTTGTCCTCTGCATTTACCTGTTATAAAAACCCCACGCTTGTTACCCATTTCCAAACCCACCAGTGCTCCTTCCCTATCTAATATTTTCACATTCATTGCAGCCTGATCTCTCTCTCTGCTGACAACAGCACTGAAAAGCATTATCTTAACCCTGTAAGACATCTTTCCTAGACACTCAGTTCTGCTGTCCTCACAAACTGATTTGATGCCTGATGCTTCAACTGTAACCTGAATTCCAAAACTTCCAGTCTCTCAGTCCCCAAACCGAAGTCACCCAACCTCACAAACCCAAATTCCTAGAAATAGCACCCAATGGCCTTGCACAACTCTTAGACTAAGCCAAAGTGATGCTTCACAGGAATCAAAATAAATAAGCAAAAGCACAGAAAGGAAACTAACACAGAAAAAGAAAAAGATTCCTTCCTTGCAGAGCTGAAGGCATTTTTTATTGTAGGTAATTTTATTCATGAACAGAGTGATTTCTGTCTGCTTTACATTGACCTCGCACACATTGCATTTTTCTATTTTTTGAGGTTAAATATTGATATTCTGGGGAGCTCTTCCACTGTATGAACTGATCCTGAAGTCTTTGTCGAGAGATGTCAGTGCTCAAGTTGTAGTGGGCACTTCTGCTTAGTCAGGTGAGCTGATGAGCGTAATGTATTCAGGATGCTGCAGCACAATTAGGCATAAGTTTATGGGTTGCTTTCCCCCCCGCCCCCCAAAAAAAGGGGTTTGAGCAATTAGATCACCCTGCTTTCTGGCAAAAGAAAACTGAGGTAACACTGAATTACCTGGTGCTTTAAATGATACAAAGATGTGTGGGCAGCAATTTTAGGTGTCTATTTCCCCCCAGTCAGCAATCGCCTCAGAAGAACTGTACTCAACCTGAATTTCCAGCATCTTTTCACACTCTTCCACCCTGATATTCTGATAGTATCTTTAGCTTACCTACACTGTATTTATGGTCTCCCCTGGACATGCTGACTCCAGCCACCACTCCTCGCAGCATCACAGTTCTTACCTCCCCACGCTACTCCTAGGTATATCATTCTGGATTCGCACTACTGCCCTATCCAATCCCAGCATCAACTCTGTCATGCAGACTTTTAACTCATCCTGTCTTGCTTTAATGCAGGCCCAACATCTTGCACCTACCATTAACCTTATTAATTGTGACGCCGATTTCCCCGAACTGACCTTAGTCCCAAGATCTTGGCCCTGAAAATCTCTGCTCAGTTACTTATTTTTACCACCTGCCTTCCCACCTGTAGTGTCATCCAGCTCTACCCTATATGCTCATTTTCTGTCAATGGCTCATGCAGAAATTGCTTTTCCTCACATTTTATTTCCATACATCATTTTACAAGTCAGCAAAAGCCTTACTTTTTCCCAGCCCTTATTTCCACCCTCCCACTCTGCCTCAGAAAATCCTTTTGGCTCTTCAGGAAAGGATGTAAATCCCACTCTTTCCTATGTATTTCTATTCTCCTACTGCTCCTGCACGTCCCCAGCTCGGGACACAGCAGCTGATCAGTACCTGCTCTGCTTACAGTACCCTAACTCAAAGTCCTCACATTGTGTATTTTCCCAGTACTTGTGCTAAAACATTCCTCCAACTGATGCATATTTGGCTGGAGGGAAACTCATCAAACTGACCCCATCCCTGACCCCAGCTTGGCATGTAGGTTTTGTCACATTTCCCTTTTAAACATTGCCAGATTCAGATTCAATCTCAGAGACCAGGAAAGAGCAATTCCAGGCTTTTCTTGACAAACAGCTCCAAGGGAGGAAATATCTGAAGCTGTGACAGAAGAATGAGAGAAAGACCCTCAAGTTGTTAACAAACCCCGAACAAAACAAAAAACAAACCACCAGAACTCCAAGTCAGAATAAGAACAGCCAGTGTCTGTGAAAGTTACGCTGCGGCAAGCTCTGAAGAGCCAAGGGGAGGCTGCCAGGACTCAGCCGGGGGTCTCCGGCCAGGAAATTACACTCTAGGCTGAGCAACATCCCCATCTCTTGGGTGACTTCAACACAGAGTCACAACAGCTAAAGAGCCCTGAAAAGATTCAAGATTGAGCAGCTTTCTTTCTCCCTCCTCCAAGCATTGTTGTTCTGGGTCAGAAGAGCCAAGGGCAACTAGCACAGAAGACATTGTTCTCAAGGCAAGATGACAGCAGGAGGAAGAAATAGGATGCAAAAAGCACAGAGATGATGTGCCCTTAGGCTGAAAAATATGTTACAGGGGCCAACATGGCCCTTAAAGAGCTCCTGCTCAGACTCCACCTCTGCTGCAGAAAGCCCTAAAACTCCTTTAGTCCCAGCTTCCATGGATCACTATCTGCAAGACGGGAAAGTTACTTGCTAAGAACAAGCAGAGGTGGATATTCCCCTTCAAGAAGTGGATAGGAGATAGGAAAAGAAGGACTGAGAATGCATGGGGAGAGAGAGGTTCTATCATGCAGGTGTCAAGAGCTGGAATTTCTTCCAGCTACTAGGAGATAATCTGCCATCACACTGCAAGCAGTTGCCACCGGAACATCACAGGTACGGTCGTTATTAAAAGCAGAGCACAGTCCTGAGCAGGGCATGGACCCCCCGTGGATCTGTGTAAGCACGAGCAGAAAGCAGTTGCTGCCGAAAGAACAGAAACGCAGTGTTTTCCCTGCTGTCAGCACCTGCGTCAGACTCCTGCTTTCTCTTGAGATACAGCTCTTAATTGGGATAGATTGTACATTTTCTGCTGCAGCCCAGCCCAGCTCCCAGTTTAATTGCTAGTTTATGACTTAGCCTGTTTTGTGCTTTCCACGCTATTTCTTTACCCACTTAATCTAATAGAATTATAGAAAGTATTGCTGGGAGGACCTCAGGAGGCCACACAGTTTATCCTTCTGCCCCAAGGCAGTATTTCATTTTCAACAACATCATGTGTCTTTTGCTATCAGGTCAGATCGGTCCAAGATGTATAGCGGGTAAAGAAATGAAGCTTACCCAGGGGAGTCAATTGGCATAAAAGACTAAAGCCAGCCCTTTGAGTCACTGAAGTTATATCAGAAACAACCTGTGGTCCAAATGGTGTCATTTATCAGATCAGTTTTCTGAAAGAAGTCCTTTCTTAAGTTTTAAGTCTCTAAAATGAACAAATCTCTAGAATGAACTGTTCTAACAGCCTCACTTTGGTATATTTAACGCTTTATTATGAACAGCAGTGACCACTCCATTGTTAAGACTGAACAGATCTTATCGCAGTATGATCAGCTTTGAAACTCCTATTAACTCCCACAATAAAACCTGATCTTTCTGCATTTCACTCCACAGTAGAGTATGTCTGGCAAGACAAAACAAAACCATTAAAGCGCCTTTAATATGACAACTTTACACAAATGAATTTCCAGTAAAATTTCAGAATGTCAGTCAGCTTCTTAAGCTTCTTTCTTCCAAGACAATTTGACTAAAAATTCCCCTTTTGTTTTCTTTCATCCATTAATCTCTCTAAGAAGAAATGTCTCACAGAATAGATAATGCAGAAATTAGAAAGATAAAAAAAAAGAAAATAATCAGCTAGTGATGTATCAAGTTAAGTAAAGCAGGGCACAAATATAACAGGGATTCTGAGCAGCAGAACCGTGAGGACTGAAAGAAAGGTAAGGAGGGACTCCAAGGAGGAATGTTTTTGTCTAATCAAACAAGCAAGCAGGATCTCTTACAAACGGTTAAAGGACTGTTTATTTCTTCCCTCTTCTTTTGAAATTTCAGTTCTGGTTGAGCTGGGTCTCTTCTGGCTTGTGAACACCCAAGCTGAGCACCTGCAGCACTGCGTAGCTGGACAAAGTAGGGGAGTTGTAAGAAGACAAGAAGCTTCCTGGTCAGCAGACAGGCTTTCCACCTTCCTCACACTGTTCTCCATGGTGTCTGTAATTCAGAGTGATGCCAAGGCTGTAAGCTGCAAACACACATCCTCACTCTGCAGGCGTGACCACAAGAGTTAACTGAACAGTTAAAGAGAAATGTAATAATGGCTTCAGGCTTTTACTCATCCTGCTTGTCCAGCTCACTACCCTCAACTCCTTCCACAGCCCTCCCATACCTGGCTCCCATGTTCTCTACCCACTTCTCACTACTGGCCTCTGGCAAGGTCACAAATAAGCTAGGAAAACGCCAACAAGCGTCACCCGCATCGTGCTGGTATTAAATAGCACATTAAATAGCCAGGAAGGACAATATGTTTTGCTTTTAAAATGCACTCGGAAGGACGGAGATAGCTCTTGTCCAACAGACCGTTTTTGAAGGACATGAAATTGTGTCTACATTAGTGCTTGAAATCGTCCTGTAAAAAGCAAGTTGGGCAACATGCTTTAGACACAACCTCTTTTCTAATTCTAGTCATGGCCTGTGGAAAGAGGGAAAGGGGCAGTGGGTGAATCCCTACTGCTAGCTAATTAGATCATACATTTCCTCTCTCAGGCAATATATCTTTCCCTGCATGGGATGCATTTTTCTTCACTAACCGCTCAAAAGCAGCTTCCCTGTAAGTCACAAATCACCACTGCAAGCGTTCCCTTAATGAGATCCTCCAGCTTTTGCATTCATTTCATAAAACAGTGTTCACCAATCTTCATCTTCCTGGTGTATTTAGACTGTTTATTTGGAGTTATGGAAGGTCTTTCTGGTGCAGAGAGATTGAACTCCCTGGTTAAAGCTTGCCTAGGATTAATTTTATCGCCCATTCCCAAGGCGTTCGTCCCTCCTGTATACCACATCACAGGTGGCACACACACCTGGCATGCTATTTTAAATATGAAAAAGTATCTGTCTCATGTTGTAATCACATCATCAACAGAACCAGGGGAAATGAGCTACCGAATCAAAATAAACCTTCTTTGGTTCTTTAACTAGATCAGCACAGCATCCAAAATAACTTTTATTCCTAGGAGTCAGAGGTACTAGCACCTGCAGGCATGACTCTGCTCAGCCCATGTAAATCAACAGATACCCCCCAGGAGTAACAAGACAACCCATGGAAGATACAAATGCCAGCGATGCTAATCCAATTAAAAAAAAAAAAAAGAGTGAATCTTCTAGTTACCCTGAGCCCATGCAAGAGTATTCCCTTCTTTGAAGGAAGCGAAAGCTCTCCCAGATAGTTCTGTCATTTTTCCAAGGTGGTTTCTAACAAAAGAATATATTATTTTTATTTTCTTGTGGGTTGAGCTCCAACTTAACCTCTTTAGCTGGTGTTCATACTCCCTAGCTAATTTCCAGCATCCACACACTGTTGCCAGTGAAATGAGGGCAGCTGGTTCTCCAGATTCTTGAAGTGCTTCGTAAACTCTGCTACAACATCTGCAGCCATATTTCTTATGTTCAATCCAATGTACTTTTCCTAACACTGGGTATAAAAATGGTTATAAAACGCACATATAGAAGTCTTGAAACACAGATTCCTGAAAAGCCTGCCAGAAAAAAAATCACTCTGTGCTTACTCTCTACAAAATTCAGCTCCCCTTGCCCAAGGGAGGCTAACATAATCAAGGAGGAGAGAAAGGTCACAGTTTTGAACTTCTCAGTGCTAGGCTCAGCTACAAGGCAGTGCTATTCCATGGATGCTTTTGCATATTCATTATCAAACATGCTCTCACACATGCAGCATTAGTGCTCCACATGATAGAGCAGTTCTCCCTAGGCTTTTACCCCTTCTAATGCTTTCTAAAACTTTTAGCCAGACATGGCTGAGTCAGAGTAACTTAGCCCTGTTTCCACTAGCAACATCAGAGTCGTGGTCTTTAATCAGCAATTCAAGACAAGCAAGGAAAGTTCAATAACAAAGAGGACTCTGATTCTAGTAAGGGGTTGAGAACTGAACCTAGTGAGAACATGGTATTGCCAAGTTCGGCTATCAAACAAAGTAACACAAAACGACATAAGATGACAAAGACACGAAGAAGAAATGACAATTTGTTTAAAAGTTTGCTCTCGTCTTTAGAATAAAAGAGGTTTTCTTGCTATCTGACCCCATTTTCAGATAAATTCAGTTTGGATGTGCCTGTAGGAAGTCCTGCTTGCTTCAAAAGGTAGCTTCTTGAGAAATCTTGTGACCTGAGACCAGCAGAGGGCAGTGCGTTACCAAGTGACAGCGGTACAGATGCAAGACAGTTCCTACCACACAGTGGTAAGTGAGGCAAGTTGAAGAAAAGCAGGTTCTAGAAGTCAGAAATAGGTGTTAGTCATTAGTCATCAGCATACCAGTCTTACCACCGGTAAGGGTATGTTAAAACAGGGTTTGTTAAAGGTTAAGGGTATGTTAAAACTCTTAAAACAGGCCTCAAGCTCTGGGCACTCCTAGAAACACACCTAAATCCAGCTTGGTCCCCACACATCTCAGTCTCCAGATGTTGATTTGAGGGCACAGGCCTCCTATTGAAAATGCATTTCAAGTGGCAGGGCCAAATCAGTCCTGGTCTGCAACGTCTTCTATCAAGGTTGGGGTGCTTATGTTGAAAAACATCCTGTCAGCTTCCTCTCTCCTTCAAACCTCTAAATCCTTTCTTGTAGCAGCAGGAAGTCTGTTCAGAAAAGAGAGAAGGCAATATCAAAGCAGAGAGCTGGCAATTTCCATTCTGCCCTTCCTTTTTACTCCTTGCCTCCTCTAAGTTAGCAGACTTCCAGTGAGCAGAGAACCAAGTTAGAAGACATGAAAGGAATGCTGAGGTAGCAACTTCAGAAGAGTGTCTTTCCACTTGCTTATTTCTAGTTTATTTTGAATTACCAGAAGATGACCATGAAGAAACAAATAGCTCATCTTTTTTCTTCTCTCTGTATTCCATCCTGCAGGATTCCGGGCACTAGAGGAAGCTTAGAGGGTAAATAAGTCATGCCAGTCAAGCTAGTGTGTGAAAAGTTTCCACTTTCTCTTTGTACAGTTGATGGAATAATTTTGCCAGAATGTGGAAAGGAGCCTCAAAATTTCTCATCTCCTTCTGTAAAGAAATAAGAAAGTTGTGAATGACAGGGGGAATAAGCATTTGACTGTTTCTGCTCTAACTGCTTCACAAAAGACAGATTAAAACTGAGGCTGAGTTAAATGACAAGGGAAGTGGAAGAGACCCCCCAGTTATCTTTCTTTACCTGAAAGAGAAGATAACTTCACAAACACCCACTTCCACAGATGGTGAAAGGAGAAGACACTCACCACTGACATCTCACAGTATTCCAGGCCATGTTTCTCAGCCCACTCCTGTGCTTGTTTCTGCTCCACAACTCGACGACCAACCAGATCTGTTTTATTCCCCACTAAGACACCTGCAGGAAAAAAACCCAACCAGCTAACCAAAAACCAAACAACAAAACACACAAAAACCCCATGAAACAAAGGAAAACCAACAACCCAGGAATGCCACCTTGTTAGCAATAAATGCTGGAACATTTGTAGAGGTAGCTGAAGAAGCTAGAGGTGTGAAGAACAGTCTACAACTACTTAGAAAAGGTTTCACAAAGGAAACATATTCATGCCTTCTCTGCTTTGTGATAAAAGCAAATGAGGTGGAGGAAGCTATGACTGCCCCTGGCTTAAAATAAATGCTCTGTGCCACTTCTCAATGGGAACAACTGCCGTCATACAAGAGGAGAGCAGATAACAAGAATTTCACCCATTTCTTACCTGGGATGTGCAGTCCATCTGCTTGAGCCCTCAGTTTCTCCAGCCACTTGGCAGAGTTGTTGAAAGATTGCTCATTAGTGACATCATACACAAGACAGAGGACGTTGGGTTGCTCCCACTGCACAGCAAGAAAGAGACATTGTCAGCTCTGATGAAACTGATGTGGTCAACAGCCAGCCTCTAAACACGACAAATGCAGGTGCTAAGACAAAAATAAAAAGCCTAACATACAGGAATCCTATGCCCTGGCTGAGGCTTCACTTTTCAGTTGAGCTGACTAAACGGATTGCTGGCACTGGGAGACATGGTCTTGCTCTCTCTTCCCATTCCTGCCTTGCACAGTCCTGCTCCTGTACTTGCATTGGCTCTGGCACTCATCTGATCTCTGGGAAAGCTGATTCTTCATGCTGAATCAGCTCAAAATTAATGCTAGAGAAAAAAAGTAGAAAAGTTTTCTTCCAGGTTAAAAAGCTGAGCCAGCTTCTAGAGGGGACCCTTGCAAACCAGACATCATGCAAGGGCAAAAGTGGAATTGCCTCTTGTAGAGCAATGAGCCACTAGGTTGACTTAGCCATCTTATGAAACCTGACAGCAATGAATTGATCCTACATTTCAAAATGATGTAACACAATGGAGAACTGAGGTGAGGGCACAAATGCACGAAGGAAAAAAAAAAATCAAGGGTGGTATTATGCTCAAGGACAAGAATGAGTCCTGTTAGATCAAACACACCACTATAACACAACAAAACCCCACTGCTGGAGTAGCAGCACAATAGATGTTTTTCTAAGAAATAAAAATAACTTTAACTACCAGCATGCAACAACCCTCAGTTAAACGTCCTATTTCTTTTGTAAGAAAACTGAATGATTATCTGTCTTCCTTCCTCAGGAAAATATTTCTTCTAGTACTTCTACAAGTTCTAGAGAGTTAGAACAGGATGCACTGGCAACTGAGGTAATTGCTCCCATTTACTCTAAAGACGAAGTTTGTTACATCTGCCAGACTGGCGAGTTCAGATCTTCAAAGCAAAAGCACTTCTTTGGAAGAAGAGGACTGTTACATAAGACTTACCAGTTTCTCCAGCATTTCAGAAAATAGATCTTTTCCTGCAGAGTCAAAAATGAAGAATTCCTGAAAGCGGAAACAGAAAGAATGCTCTTGATAGGAAAAATGCAGTGTAGGGAAAGGTTTTGAAAGTAAATACTGTGAGTTGTAACTCCTGCATTTTGTTCAGTACAGAAGTGTTGTGTCCCTAAGGGACAACTTCTCCACACTGAGAATATTCCAGCTCAGACAGCATGAGAAAAGCAATTTTTCACGTATAATCAATAAAAGGGTTACCTCCAAGGTCCCAAGTCTTTTTTTCCACTGCTACTGAAAACCAGTATGTGAACCAGGACAGTAGTAACCTGCACTATTGATTTATACACAATTATACACATGGTTCACTAGCAGGAGTATAGGGCATTAAGGAAAAAGAAAAACCAGCTAAGTTCCAGATTCTGTAGTTCTAAGAAACATGAACGAAAACCGAGTACCCTAAAGGACCGAACAGAGTCCTAACAAAGCCTTTGCCAGCTTTAGTTTAAGATGTCATGTTGGATACAAGTATGTAAAGCTTATGTTTTTAAGATTAAGCTAACCCTGGAGTACTGGCAATTGTACATGATCAGCCCCATTTCCTTAATGCAACTTAATGGCCTTATAAACACCCAGAGCCATCTTCTACCAGAATGAGACCGAAGTGAGGTTTGAGCTCTGGATGTCTCTTTTCTGACCCAATTTATGTCACAGAAAAAACTCACCACACTATCACTCGTCTCTGGAACTGATACAGCCTTCACCAACAGTTCTATGCCTGTCGTCTGTCAAGAAAAATCAGGAAAAGAAGGATCAGAAGAGTTTTTAAGAGCCTGTCTGACTGCATAGCAACTACGCATCGGATTGAGGCAATTCTTGTGATCATTACAATCCCATCAAACATAGACTGCTGGGAACTCCTCATAGCTCTGGTAACATACCCCCACCTACACGTCAAAGGCACATAGATTTGCTACGATGGGAGGAAAATCCAGAGAATAATCAACGTTCAGAGATTTGCTTACATACAACTAGCTGAAATCTGCAGGGCTACATTGACTATCACACTGCTGCTCTAAAGGAGGCCTTAGAACGTTTTGCACAAACCATGTGATCAGCCAGCATATGGAACTGAGGTTATTTGTGCCTCTTCCACCTTTTATCTCATTCTGCTTTGTAGCTTGTTTGTTTGTTCTATTTCTATCCTTAACTTCTGGTTTCCATCTTTATTTCAATGAATAAACATATTTTAGGGTTGTTTTTTTTTTTTTATCTCCACACTCATATTTTCATTTTTTTCACTTTACTTATATTTACTTTTATTTTTATCCTGCTTCTGATTAGTCATCACCATTGATTCTCACACTGAAAGACTGCAAACTGTATCCTCTTCATCTGGGAACAGTTTCTGTAGATTGTAATTATCTTGGGGCTATGCAGCACATCTTCATGTTTGCATAGTGATAAGCGCACTGTCCACACGCACATTTAATAGTTGGAATTAAAAGCTTTCTCCTTCAGCAGTGTTTTTTCATGGAGCACTCCCTAAAGGGGGAAGCTCTCTAACACCACAAAAGCTTCTGAAAATACTGGTTCAGCAGAAAAATTACAAAATTAACTAAATTACTCTGCATTAAGCTTCAAAACAAGCAGCCACAGAAGGTAAAGATTTACAAATTGTTAAATGGCTTCTCTTCAGCATCTAGGGTGTAAGAGAAAGACAACCCTGAACAGCCCACCCTGAACGCCTCAACTTAAAATCCTATTATCTTGTTCTACACCTTCTTATTTTTCTCATGCAACTTAGAAAAAATGCTGGATAGCAGTTTGAGGCTGTTGTATGCTTACCAGCGTGTAGTTCTTCTGAAAATGAGCCCCATCACTGCGGAACATCTGGGCTAAAGCACTCTTCCCCACAGCTGGATCCCCTGCAAAACCAAAAGCATGAAAGATTTTTGTTTCATCTTAGAGAATCTTATTTTCCTTCAGTTCTGGTGCTATCCTATAAAAGCTTGGATGCTGTAATTCTGAATACAGGCAATATAAGTGTCACAAAAGTACAAAGCAATCTAAAAGGTAATACCCACATGAGGAATTAATATTGCCTTTATGCATTTGCTGACGTCAGATTTTTGATGTATGAACAAAAGTAAAGGACCCCCAGATCAGGGTGAAACTGCTGTTTGTTCTAAAATTTCATGTCTATCCCATAGCTTTTACCTAGGAACTAAAATTTCCCAGACATGTTGTCATGTAGAGAAGAACACAATGTGGTAAGGGAGACTGGGCTGCACTGGAGGCTATTTCCTCTCCTTAGATTACCCATTTCCCCAGATTCAAATCCTCATTATATATTGAGTTTAGGGAAAAGACAGGTCATTTATATACCACAGAGCTGCTTAAGCTGGTAACATTCCTCGATGAACTCTTCTTGCTGACCCTGCTAAGAGAGCAACTCTTGCTGACTCAATGCTGCTGGTGGCTCATTAATTGCATCCTGGGCATAAGAGAAGCAAATGTCACTTGGCTGGAGAGAAAGAGCCTGCTGATTCATCCCTATATGGATGAAAAAAAACAAGGGGCTTTAGTTTTTGCTCTTCTGGAGCCAAGGCTTTCTGGTCTGGCTTGCACATTACTTTGTGAAAACCTGGCAGCTGCCTGCCTTGGCCTGCTGTTACAAGACTCTGTAAAGCGATGGCAGAGAACTGCAGAATTCACACATGCTTATATCACTCCATGAAAGGTAACATAATCCTTGCAAAACAAAGACTTTGCTCAATGTTCCCAAAGGGCTTATCCTCTCTTCACATGTTGTCTAAATAGCCTGGGTAGTTCAAAGGACAGGAACTGGGAATTAAACACCTCAGTGGGTTCAGCTTTACCCTTCAAGGAACACTCAATACTGCCAAGCCTGGAATACGAGTCTTTTGCATTACGTTGTTAATAAATAAACCCAGAAAGGGGCATATTTTGACCCTAGTATAGCTTCCTAGGTGGTGTTTTGTTGAAGAAAATTGGTAAAGTATCTGCTCCCATAATATTACCGAGGAGGAAGGGTGTTTTGGGTAGTGGCAATTTCTCCTAGATGCATTAACCCAATGTAGTTCTTGTTTAAACATTTTTAGCATGCTTGCTTACTTTGAGCTGAGTTTGGTTCATAATATTTAGACAGGAAAATCTGGTAAGTCAGCTTGTTTGTTCCCTGATCAGTTCAAGCTTGTGCTGAAGACAACACTCTGTTCTGAGTGGAAGCTATTTTGTATTTCAATAGACAATTAGATCTGTCTTTGTAAAATGAGATAGAGAAGCACACATTGCTCCAAACTGCACAGGCATCAGCCAGTGCAAATTCTTAACTAATGTGTTGCTTTTCTTCAATCTGACAGTTCCAGTTGTTCTTCCCTTCTTATTATTCTTTGCCGTCCTCTTAGCCAATTACATCACTCCACTTTCTCAAAATAAGTTCCCTTGCTTTTTTCATTTAGTTTGGTCTCATCTGCCAGTACTGCATCCCACAGTATTTATTCCCTCCATATTTCTGCTACTCTGCCAGAAGCTGTAGTGTGTCTCTAAAATGCCTGCTCCTGCCAACTGTCTTTCTACAATGAAAATCTTTTCCTAGTGTTTCCGTAGTAAGCTCAAACAACAGTATCTTTTACTGTGTGCCTTTAAATTACCCTTGAGATAATACAGGAATAGCTTTTTATTGTCAAGTTAATAGTCTCTTTTGCTAATAAAAGCCTTTTTCCCCTGTTGTTCTCTTTGACCTTGGTGCAGCTCCCAACACTGTGAGCCTTTCTATTCTTCATGACCATTTCCTTCGGTAGACAAGAGTTCTCTGTTCCATCTCTGATGGTTTTTGCTCCTACCTATGCAATTGCATTTTCTTGTTCCCATTAGGTTGTTGTGGTTAGTCACCTCTTATGTTTTTTTCACTATATTGGTCTCTTCTGCAAGAGAGAAGTTATTTTGACTGGTCTGCTTCATTAATTTATTAGTTTTAGTAATAACTGAATATTACTGTATCATGTAGGAGAACTACATATGGGATAGGACCTTCCTATTTGTGCTGTGAACACAACTGAAAAGGTTTTCTTTGGGTGACCCAGTTATGTGCTTTATCCTAAATGGGTCTGGAGCTGCCTGTCTGAAATTAAAATGGTCATGGAATTGACCTTTGGTATCACTAAACAACAAAACTTGAAAGACTTAAGGAAAGCCTATGTTTTGGGACCTGGAAACATCCAAATGGGAAATGATGTTCAAGATCCAAATCTAGAAGACAGGCAAGATCCTTGTGCTGTCCACAGTAAATGTCACACAGAGGCACAAGGGAGATTAATTCTTTTGCATTTGCCAAAAATCACACCTGGTTTTGTGCGAGTTGACGGTAGCTGCTTCTAAGTTTATTAAAAGCAACAATAAAAAAAAGGCAAACATTTTATTCTGGATCAAATAAAACATGTTTGGAGCAGAGACTTAAACCTGGGAGTTCTCTACACACCAAGGTTTTATGGATTTGTGCTTCTGGGCTGCAGCTTGGGCTGCTTCAAAAGAAGTGTGGCCAGCAGATGGAGAGAGGGGATTCTGCTGCTCTACTCTGCTCTGGTCAGAGCTCACCTGGAATACTGCGTCCAGCTCTGGAGCCCTCAGCACAGGAAGGACATGGACCTGCTGGAGCGGTTCCAGAGGAGGCCACAAGGATGCTCAGGGGCTGGAGCACCTCTCCTATGAGAACAGGCTGAGGGAGCTGGGGTTGTTCAGCCTGGAGAAAAGAAGGCTCTGGGAAGACCTAACAGCCACCTTTCAGGACCTGAAGGGAGCTACAAACAGAATGGAGAGGGCCTGTTTGCAAAGGCCTGGAGTGACAGGACGAGGGGCAATGGTTCAGATTAGAAAGGAGTGGATTTAGATGAGAAATAAGGAGGATGTTCTTTAGCAGGAGAGCAGTGGAGCCCTGGAACAGGCTGCCCAGGGAGGTGGTTGAGGCCCCATCCCTGGAGACATCCAAGGTGGGGGGTTGAGAGAGCTCTGAGCACCCTGCTCTAGTTGAGGATGTCCCTGCCCTCAGCAGGGGGGTTGGACTGGATGACCTCTGGAGTCCCTTCCAGCCCAGACATTTCTATGTTTCTAGCTGAGGCTCCACAGACCTTCAGTTAACCTCCAGTTTGCTTGGGGAAAAAGAAGCCTCTGTGAAGTGCACATACTTTGTCCTCTACTCTTTGCTAAGGCTCTACCTTTCCATCACACTCTCAAAATCATCCCGATTTCTGATATGAATTTTTCCTCCAGCACAAGGCAGGGTTTGCCCACCTCTTCTCCATGGGGCAACCCCACGATGAGGGGCTGAGAATCACAGTACTGTTTAGGTTGGAAAAGACCTTTCAGATCATTGAGTCCAACATGTTAAGCCGGCACTGCCAGGTCACCACTAAATCACATCCGTCTGCACCACATCTACGTGTCTTTTAAATAGCTCCAGGACTGGTGACTCCATCCACTTCCCTAGGCAGCCTGTTCCAGTGCTTGACAACGTTTTTAGTGAAGAAATTTTTTTAATAGCCAATCTGAACCTGCCCTGGCACAACTTGAGGCCTTTTCCTCTCATCCTATCGCTTCTTACTTAGAGAAGAAACCAAACCACACCTCGCTACAGCCTCCTTTCAGGGAGTTCTAAAGAGTGACAAAGCCTCCCCTGAGCCTTCTCTCAAGACTAAACAACCCCAGTTCCCTCACCCACCTCCGAGCGCGGCCTGCCCTGAACTCCCCCCTCGCCGAGCGGGCCCGGGCGTTCAGCGCCTCCCCGCTGCCGGCCTCACCCCACCCCACGGAGCCCGCTCTAGGCCCCTACACCCAGCGGGGCGGATGGGACCGGAGGTACCGAACTCACCCGCCAGAAGGCACTTGGCAGCGAGCTTCACCATCGCCCCGGGCCGGGCGGGCAGCAGCTGCCGCCACTGCGCTCGGCAGCGGCCTTAGCAACAGCGCGGCCCTAGCAACCGAGCGCCCCGCCTCCTTTAGGTGGTGGCCTGCCGCCTGCACAACTCGGTTGGCTGTGAGCTCTGCTTATCAATGCTACGCGGAGCTGTCATTGGTCCTCTTGTATTTCCCGCCCATTAGGCGTCCTGTGTTATTTAAACCCGAGCCCTCGCTCCTGGGGGAAGGGTTACAGCGGAGCAGCTTCTACCCAGCAACTAAGTACGGTTCAAGTAGCCGGTTTGCTATTGGGTGGAACACAGGGGACCGTACCGTATTTTCCCTTCATCTGCAGGGGGTTGGTTCCTTTAATTATTTGGCTTTTTCTTATTTTTCAAATGTTTTTTATTAAGATCTCCCTTGACAACTCAAGCTATTTTAGGTCCTGTTTTTAGTCTTTAAACCAATCTTCCTTTAACAGTCCTAAGTTTTTGGGTTAGAGTTGAAAAACCTGACTGAAGCTTCCTTGATTTTTCCCCTCCTTCCCACCACTGAAATCTCTCCCGCTGTTAGAGAGCCTGTCATTACTTTTTCAGGGTATAAACTTTGCTTGGCTACACTTTAGGTTGTTTACTGGGGAGTACAGAATCTGCTTACTATGAAAGCAGTAAGCTTAGGAAGAAGAGAATAATCAACAATGGATCTGTGCTTGGGTTATAAGTTTGGACATTCCAAGAGCAGGATTGGTCAAAAATAAATTTTTCCAAGTTTTATTTTAAACTCCAGGTAGTGCCTACTTAGAAGGCAAGTGGGTTTTTTTTAGGTCTTTTTTGGTACAGATGGCCCATTTTACATGTTTGGGACTATGTGATGCATCTGCCTGATGTCTTAGCTAGGCAAGCAAATAACATAAAAATAATAAATACCCATAGCAAAATCAAAGGAGTCTTATGTGCACCTCAAAAAAACATTCTTTCTGTAATTAAAAATATGAAAGGGACTTCACTAGCCTGGGTGGGCAGAGACTTTAATTGGAGGTAATGCCTGTAGTGAAGTACAGCGATGAAGTTACTATCAACAGTTCCCTTAAAAAGGAAAACAGAAATTAATCACCGGTCTCATTATTGCTTTCAGTGTTTTCTCTTCAATTCCCGAGTCCTCCATCACATAAAATAGGTGTGCAGTTATTGATGTTCTACATCGCTTACATCTAAATAGCTTACCTCCTTTTTCATCTTTTCTGCCTTCCATTCCATCCCCTAAGAAATTCACTCATCTCCGTGTTGTTCCATTTTTTGCAGTGTTTGCATTATCCTTTGTTGTCTATTTGTAATATTGTCCCAGTTTACTGACAGGTCTGTGTGGAAAAGCTTTGAGGCTCCATTATGATGTACTTGAGATTTATTGATCAAGGCTGTAATGTAGTAGTATCCATCAACATTTACTGAGGCTGCAAACATCTCTACCATTTTACACTGGGATCAGCGTAATAGGAGGTGTAATAATGTTGGAACTGAGATTTTTCCTTGCTGTTGAAAAATACTACTTGGACTCTGGCTATCTCCTTTGTGTTTGCTACCTATTAGCACCCTGGTCTTTCATCCTATTTCCTACTTACCTCTACGTGCACTTGCATATAGGACTCTTAATGTCCTTTTGTCCTCTGTATTTCAACTCTCTTTTTGCCCCATGCTTTTTTTGTCCTCCTAATCCCAATCTTTTCCTCTCCCTGACTTCTTACAGGTGAAAGTTGTTCCCTTAGCAGCACTGACAGTGACGGGTTAAGGATGGAATTACTTACCTACACCTTGTAATCCAAGCAGAATTGCAGTCTGCTGTTAGCAGTCCGCAGGGGTTGCTGCTGAATAAATTGGAATACTGATAGCTGTGCTCACTGAAGCTTCTCTCATCTCAAATAAGTGAGAAAGAGAGGGGGAAAAAGAAACCCTGTGGATTTAGAAAAAAGGCAACCAACAGCAGAGGGTGATCTTACCCTAGAGAAGTGTTTATTAGGCTCAAGCATGTATTTACCAGCTAAGGAGAAATAGAGCACTCTTTTTATTCACACATTTCATTTCTTCCTCAAATAAAACAAGATTCCTATGAGTGGGAAGCTCCCCTTCTCTAAGGTGAGCAGGAGTTGTCCTGACGGCCACAAGACCCTGGAATTTGAAGTCACATTCCTTTAGGCAGAGGTCACAAAGCAGCAAATAAACTGCTCCATGTGTCTAATGTGCAGCTTGTAGTTCATCTGGCTATGGAAAGCAGTGCTGGTGGAACTGCAGCTCCAGGAGGAGCGGTGAGGAATTTCAGAAGCAATGTAGTGCTTTGCAATGAGGATTAAACTGAGGTCCTCCAGTCTTTTAGATTGATGTATGGCTTGTGTTTCATGTTCTTCCAGGCACTGTGCAGGGTCACTTCGTTGGTCTCCTTCCCAGCATGGACCTGTTAAAAAGTGATTTTTGTGAGGCAAAATTCACTAATATTCCTCGGACTTGTATTTAGAGTTATTCGTGTATAGATGCAAACATTCTGGGTATATTCAGAGTTGAGCAGGTGACAACCTGAAACTTGAATGTGCTGGCTGATAAAAGCTACTGAGGAATTCATGGAGCTTTCCTTGGAGTAAGCAATGCTTCTCAGGAGGGGATTATCACCGAGGAAAGGAATTAGCAGATCTTTCTGTAAGAAAAAAATCTTAAAATACAACGCTTTTCATCAGTAGTTCTTTAAATCCTATGTTACTAAAAGGAAACTTCAAAACAACATCCGAAACACCTGCAAATGGATGAAATATTCAGAGTTCATGCGGCTCTTAAAAACTGCACAGATCCTTAAGGACTTGACTCTGAGTGTTTACTGATACATCTGGAGAGCTTTGACAACTGCAAGAACAGATGTGTAAATTTTATTGTAGATTTCCATTCTTACTCTTTCCCCATGCAGTAGAATAAATAGAAACTTTGTTTTGAGGGCTACGTCATTTGGCATCCTCTTAAAGTGCCTTTTGTTTCTCTTCAGAGTGTGGCTATTAGCACAAAAGTATGAATTTGGACGCTTTCTATATCACTGTTGATAACAGCATTATAGTTCCAGGTCTTCAGATTTTACTCCTTTTGTGGTAAGGACTGAGACACGGATATGAAGGCTTTTTGGCTGAGATTCGGTGCACTGAAATGTAAGATGACTATGAAACGGTTGAATTGGCCAAAGGATTTGTTGGCAGTTAGAGCAGTGTTTTTAACTGATCTGTCGTATCTGTCATTTCTTGCTGATCTACTATGTTGGGAAAGTGGAAGTTAGAAATGAATGGTGGTTGTGGCATCAGTGAAAAGTGGTAAATTATTAGCTGTAGGGTAGGTGCATCTACAAGGCTGTAAACTTGGCTTGAGTATGCTAAGTGTAACTGTTACAGTCTTCTCTTCTGATGAATATGGAATGAGGGACAGATTTCTCAGACACATTCAAATCCACAATGATAAAGATAAGGAGAATTTTTAGACAAAAATTCTGCATATTTCTGGAAAAAAAAATTCCATCTTGAATCTTTATTTGTTCTTGCACATGGAACCTAGGAAAAAAAACCCTAAATCTTTATTTAGTTTTTAACAATATACCCCAAAGCTGGGTAGCTGATCAGGGATCTGGAACTTCATACAGAAAGTGTTAATGTTGTGTATATCTCTCCCTGGGGGGGTATCTGTGACAGACTGAGGCCTTGTTTGTGGCCTGAACCTTTCTTGGCTGGGAGGACACTATTATTGGAGAAATGATCATCACAGTTTGTTGGTGGGTTTCTTTTTTTTGCATAGTTATGTTTATGATTTTAGGGTTTTGATGTTCAAGGTTTTTACTGCAGGAGTGGCAGAGAGAATTTTTTTCACTGTGCTGAAAAGTGAGTTGGCTGTGTGAGTCCAAGAGCTGGAAGTTTAATGGAGAAAGGAGAAGAGAAATATTTGAGATTCCTAATGAATTTTTCAAGAGTTTACAACACTGCTTTCTAACATCTCCACTTCTCTAAGAGGTTAATTTTTAGGCACAAACTTTTCCACCTTATCCATGTCCTTTCTTTTCAAAATCAAATTATTATAATATATTTATATTATAATAAAACCTCTTCTGCTCTAAGCTTCTAAAATCCTCTCTCATCGTCTCCAATCCTTTCTGCTCTGGATTTCTGTTCCCCCAAGTCCCAGACCCTGAATTTCCATGTTGCTCACCCTCTGGCTCCTGTCTCAGAGCTCTCTGTCCATGTATTGTTGCTCCCTCCTACTTCAAAGCAAAGCTCCCTCTCCTGCATTCTCAGTAGCTGTTCACAGCAGCCTCTTCCTTCCCATTTGCTGCAGAGCCTTGCTGGTTAAAGTCATCGTGTCTTTCTTCCTGCAGATGTCAGGCCTTGATTCCTGCTGCTGCTGAAGTCTTAAACATCTGGGATACACAGTGAACTTAGAAAAAAATCTGAACAAGAAGGATCCTGAGCTTGTAAAAATAGGATGCACCCAGGAAAAAACATTGTGTGGGAGCCCTTCATTGTTATATGTTCTGTGTTGTACTCAACAGGCCACAGGAAATTTCGGGTTAATTTTGACCTATTGGTGAGAAATAATTTAAGTTTTATTGTTTCTGTTATCTTCCTTTAGAACATTCAAAATGAAACTACGTTTGAACCCTAGCATCCTCAATGGGCCGCCCCACCCCCCCACACGATGTAGACCCATTAAATCTATGGGCAAATGTCTCTTAAGACACCTCTGCTTTGCTAAGAAGGCTATCACGTGTGAACAAGAAAGTTAATACATGCAGAGTGGAACAGAAAAACACTAGCTGTGGTAATGGAGATTGTTAGAGAACATAATTGAACACTGACTGCAGCAAAGCTAAAAAGAGACATGCATTACAATGACATAAAAATCTTTATTTTTTCCTCTAACCTCTGATTTCAGCTGTCTGACTAAGAGCAGGTGCTGGGCAAGAGCTCAATTTCAACAACCCATTGCAGCTGAAAGAGTAGATGCAATTGTGCTGTATCCAGCAAAATTGAAAATTACTTTAAGGGGGGGTCGGGGGGTGGGAAATGCAAATGTTTTGAGACAGAAAATCTTCATTCATCTGCAGAAGGAAGCATAAAATTAGCACAGCCACATCTTATTCTGGTTTATATTAAAGTGGTAATAAGTGCTTGATAACTTGCTATTACCTATATATTTTAGTATCTTTTCTAGTGTGCATTTTTTAACTGCATTGCATTGTGGAAATACAAGAAGCAAAGTTTGTTAACAATTAAAATGTTACAATGTAAAAAAAAATCCTTTCAGGTAATGTTTCCCAAACCTAAAAACATCTCTGAACCAGCTGGCTTTTCAGAAGCTCATGGACCTTTCTTCCAGTAGTCAATGGTTAAGCTTTTGACCTCTGGTCCTGCACCTATTATGACCTGTCTAGTAGCTCTGGTGGCAAAGCTGGGACAGTTAATGTATTCTTACCATCCCAGAGCCTAAGTATTCATTTGTTAATGACACGTTGTGCCACTGTAACCCCAGTGAAACCAATTGCATTTTTGTGCATAAACCATTAATTGTTCAGATGAGCATCTCCTAACATTAAAAACAATAAGGGTTGGATATCTTGCTTTGGACACTGACAAGATCCTTTCACTTAGATATTCCTAGCTGAAAGATTGAATGAGTTTATGAAAAAAGCATCTTTTCTAGCTGCGTGCTCCCTAGGCTTAAGTGCCTTCTAGTATTTTTATTTGGATCTTCTGATCCATTTACTGTTGTTGCTCATTCAGTCCCTTCTATTTTTCTTGTGACTGGAGAAGGGATTCTAGTGAGTGTCTTTAAAAGTTTATCAACCTTTGTTAAGCTTTGTTACTGTGTTAACCAGGAGAGCACTAACCATAAATGTACTTCTTCCCTTGTGAAGTAATTATCCCACATTAGGAGATCCTACAGCCTGGGAAAACTTTGACATGCACAGAGCTAACCCCCTTTAGACGCATTTGGCTTCTCTGTCTTTTGTTCAGGAGAAAAGTCGTTCTGAATGTTGGCCCTCTAGAGGGTGTTGGGTTTTCTACAGGGTGCGTCTCTTTGGAAAAAATAATCTGCTAAAATTCTCAGAATCAAAGTGCAGCAGCCTCAGGTTCAAGCACATATTAGCAATGAGAGAATCCAGGGCCTAGAGGAGGTATTTTAATCTCTGGCATGTGTGGCTAAAGCTTGTGCTCTTACATTTGTGTTACCCCTGGTCCCTGAGCAAGTAGAACAAGTCTGTCAGCACATACTTTAGCCACAGCTGAATTTTGGTGTGTTAATGCCATATCATTTCTCTTCCATTTGCAATTACCTATACATTAAAAAAAAAAAGTCTTTCCACTTACCACTCAAATTTTAGAGTCAGATTAAGTTCTTACAAGCTTTATGCTCATTAATAAAAATGTCTTGGGCTAATTTGCATCTTCAATGAACCTTATATAAATACCTAATGTTTGATGTTAGTTTGTGGAGGCAGATCTTGTCAATTTGTGAGCAGCCCTCTGGAGAAGGACCTGGGGATGTTGGGCCAGGTTGGATGAGGCTTTGAGCAGCATGATCTAGTGGAAGGTGTCTCTCCCTGTCCATGGCAGGAATGACCTGCCTGTGAAACGAGGTGATCTTTCAAGTCCCTTCCAAAGGAAGCCGTTCTATGATGGTACTGCGTGATGCCACAGTTTTTATTTAGTGTAAATAATGATATTAACTGTTTTGGACAAAA
Source organism: Chloroceryle amazona (assembly GCA_027560015.1). Lineage (NCBI taxonomy): Eukaryota > Metazoa > Chordata > Aves > Coraciiformes > Cerylidae > Chloroceryle > Chloroceryle amazona. Next base: position 20,275 of record JANHFX010012624.1, on the reverse strand, counting down.
TATTGTTAGTGTTTAGCTACTGTAGCATAAAGGCTTTGATAAAACCACGTGTGTGTAACGTGAACTGCATTTCCAATCTTCAAAGGCATTTAGAAACTGGGGAAAAGTGTACTTGCTTCCATCCAAAGATGCAAAGTCAGAAAAGGCAAAAGAAACAAACAACAAGCTTTGCTTTGATGGAGTGAACAAAGTGTGGAAGCAATCACAGGACATTAGGTAGTGTTGAGCTCAGGACCGGTGGATAGACTGTAAATATAAATCCTAGCTCAGCTTCTGCAAAATGAACAGGTGTTATGGCCTCCAGTCCATTGATTCCCAAAATAAGACATGTGGAAAATTGCTGATCCATGAAACTCCATTAAGAGCTTGGCAGGACCCTTAAAGCATAAACAGTTATGAATTTGTTGGGTATAGTTTGTTAACGGTAAATGGTGATCAGAGAAATTTTAAGAGGTTGTGATGGTCTGTTGGTACAAGCCTGTTTTGTTAAATGTTAATGTCATTTGTCAGGAAATGATGGGTTTTCTGTGACTTGAGGATTTGGTTCTTCCTTTTGAGCTATAGCTGAAAGTGAGCTGTATTTTTTCCTAGCAATATATAATACCCATGTGAGTAAGTAATATCTTTTTTTTGTATGTAAAAACACATCTGAAGTTATCCAGTTGTCTCATTAGAAACTCTTGAAAGGACAGGAGCTGATTATTTAAAATTTTGCCTTCATCATGTCCAGAGTTGTGTTTATTTTTTTTTCATAACTTCTACTGTATTGCAGCAGGAGAGAATATTACAGAACAGTTACTATTCAGGACAAAGAAGATAATATAAGATGACAGTTAGGAAGTTCAAGGTAAATGTTTCTTGGAGAAACTTAATTTTTCTCCTTTGCTTATGTGTGTGAAAATTAAATCTTTCTACATGGAATAGTACATTGCAGGGTAATGTGGATTTTTTGTACTTGTCAAGCATACTGTAATCTGCACTCTGCTGAAGAAAGCCTGATTAAATTTCATAGCAAATTCTGCTTTCTTTAGTCTTTACAATAGTTTCTCTGACAGTCTTAAAGACATTAAAATGAGGGTAATATCAAATGGAATAATTTACTATATATTGTTTAACGCTTTATTTTTGTGTTTTATTGTAACTTAAAACTTCCCAATTGTTTGCTGCATTTTGAGCCATGACTGGATAACTTCCTCCTAACAGGAAAATTTACACATTTTGTTAATCAGAAATGAAACAAGTCAAGATTTGGGGAAGGTTTGGAAGGAATTTGGGTTGGAAAAGTAAGAATCTAAGATAAATGTTGAAGAGCCAGCAGTGAAAAAAGTAATAGTTTGATGATAATTGATTAAAAAAAAGAATTTTGTTTGGACAGAGATTTATTGATACTACACAAGTGATAGAGGCACGAAATACTGGAATTTGAACTATAAATTAAAATACAGTTAGGAAAAAAGCATTTCAATCAGATTTTATGTGAATTCTGATTACATAGGTTCTGAGTATACCAGTTTCATTTTTGAATAAATTGACCAAATGCATATTGGAAATATCAGGTACTGGCACCATGAAAAGTAAAGATGGTGTTTTGGAGGTCTATGTACCCACTGTATTTTTTTTTAGTTTGAAAGTAAAAGATATTTCTTTTCATCTTATCCATTATTATATAGCTGAAAAATATCAGGCCAAATTTAGGCACTTGGTGTTGCTTGCTTGGGAGCGAATGGGGGATTATGATGGGAGTGGAGCATCTCCCTCATGAGGAGAGGCTGAGGGAGCTGGGTCTCTTAGCCTGGAGAAGAGGAGACTCAGGGGGGACCTCATTAATGTCTATAAATATGTCAAGGGTGAGTGTAAGGAGGATGAAGCCAGACTCTTCTCAATCTCGTCCAGTGTTAGGACAAGGGGCAATGGGAGTAAGTTGGAACACAAAAGGTTTAGGGTAAACATAATTAGGAAAAACTTTTTCACTGTGAGGGTGACAGAACCTGGCCCAGGCTGCCTGGGGGGGTTGTGGGGTCTCCATCTCTGGAGACGTTCAGAACCCTCCTGGATCTGTTCCTGTGTGACCTGCTCTGGCAGGGGAGTCGGACTGGATGATCTTTCAAGGTCCCTTCCAACCCCACCATTCTATGATTCTATGAAAGACTGATACAGGAATCCTTGTGTTCTCCAGACTTTGATGCCATTAAAATATCCCCATTAACGTTGCCGTAACTTTGTTTTACATAATGTGATATAAATAAATGTTTAGACTCATTAACAGCTCAGTTTATTTGCTATTTGTTCTGTTGGGCTATATATTTGTTAAAGCCCTGGGTGAAATTTCAGCTTTTATAGCCATCCAGTGAAGCATTAAACTATAAAACCCTGCAGGTTCAGAGAACAGAAAGAGACTATACAGGGCTGTGTTTATATAGCGATTTTTATGTCGATTCTGTGATGCCACGGATATTTGTTCACCATACTTCAATAGCTGGGTTCCTCCTGTGTTTTCTGTAGACTTTTGTAATTACGCTTAATTGCCACTCGAGGTCAGCAGCTGCCGAGAAAACGAAATAAATCAATTCATTGCTTCATTGCTATCCATTTCCAATTGATTTATTTAGAATACTTAAAAATCAAGACGTTCTTCAGACCCGTACATATACATTGCACCAAACCGAAGGGTTTCTTCTGAACGCACCCAAGTTTCTGCAAACAGTCTTCCTCCTAAGTTACTATAGAGTTAAAACCTAGAATGTCTTTAGGGTGTGTTTATTGGCTTCCCAAGTAGTGTTCAGCAATCGCTGTGGCAGAGAATGGTATTCTGTACAATGTGATGTCACCAGCATAAGGTTTCAGCCTTATCTTTTTGTTTATACTAAAGTAGTGATAATAAATCTGCACGGAATACGGTGGTGTTGCTGCAGGGGATAGTTTGGGATCCAGAAATGGTAAATATACTTTCTGTTTATTATTAGTAGTAATCGATGTTTTGTTAGGATGTGTGGCAGATGTTGCCTAAAAGGATCCATTCCCCCCCCCCCCCCCCCCCCCCCCCCTTCTTTTTTTTTAAAAAAAAAAGAAAGATTGGGGCGAAAGTATTTAAACAGAATTTGGGAAAAAAGATGTGTAGTTTTTGTTCTGTTCTCGC